>JAURVB010001107.1:0-133031 GCA_033002965.1 Piper betle
TTTTTCTTACTTGTATCACAATTAATTTTGCTAATTTTTATAACATATACATTAATGCGCTTACATAATGATTACATTATTAACTCAAATGATTCAGTGATTATCTTTTTCTAGAGTCATTGTTGTTAATTATCATGTATTGATGCAAACAATTAATTTTGACTTGATACAAGTATGCTATTATGCACATTTTTTTTGTTTTGGTCAAGATGTTGCTATGAGAAACTTCTAGTATTTCATATACGTGCTTTTATTTCCCTACAATATAGTTGGAAGAGTGAGAAAGTGAACGATGTGGATAGATTCAAATTTCAAGCAAAAACAAATTATTAAGCATTTTAGTAACATTAATTATTGTATTTGTGGTAGAATCACATAAATTGTCCAACATGAATACAAATATCTCCACCATTAGAAAAGATTCGTGACCGCTTAATTTATTACAAACGCCATTTTAGATGTCCTTTCATAGTTGTCACTGCGAAAATTACTTATTATTTCCAAACTACAATATATTGTAAACTAGATATAGTGCAATGGTGACATATATCTCATGTATTTTGAGTTAATATAAATGTACCTAACATTATATTACATGCGATGATCAATGATGTATAAGCGTATATACAACTAAGAACAACCTCATTGATCATTGCATTGTTAATAAAATGTTTAAGTAGCATTTGTTATTGAACTTCAAAATTCATGAATATATCGTAGGCAAATGCACGTACTACATGAAATATATTGTAGGTTTATAAATAGTTACAGTCTTCGTGACAATAATATATATATATATATACATACACATACTATATATATATATATATATATATATATATATATATGAGATGCGATTGTCTCAGCAAGGGCAGAAATTTTTTGCCCCAAATTTTGAATTTTTCAAATCGGCTAGTGGCGGTAATGTCTGGTCACCCAACGGCCAAAATCTCGCTATGAGGCAGCCAAAATGGCGGGTTGTGGCCAAGATCTGACCATGTGGCCAAATCTGACTACTGCCGGCCAGGTCCGCTGCTGGGGTACTAGACCTAATCATCATCCCCAACCAGATCTGTGAGAACCCCAAATTAAATTTTTATATTTTATTTTGTTAACTGTCTTCGTATTTCGTTATATTATAAAACCCCAAAAATAAGTTTTGGTTTTTTATTTTGTTAACTATCTTTTCATATTTTGTTATATTGTAAAACCCCCGAAAATAACTTTTGGTTATTTTATTTTGTTAACTATCTTTTTGTATTTCGTTTATTAGTTGTCTTTTTTACATTTCAACTTTTTAATAAATTGAGCCAATTGTGTAGAGGCAGGTGGAGGGGTTTTTCATCATCTTTAGTCATACCTTTGAGAGTCGTTTCATATAGTTTATAATGGAGCATCTATATTTGATTTTATTTTCCACCATTTAGGATGAGATTTAATAAGTTATTAAGTAGGATAATTCAATTAATTAAGCTTATATGTGCTTCTCTGTATGATCCTCACAGTGAGTTATGATGTAAGCATGTTACTATCGACTAAATTCTGGTGCATGTGTGTGGTTACGATAGGTATGATGCAGACATATTACCGTCAATTAGATTCCAGTACATGTGTATGGTTATGACACGTTGTATGATCCGTTCAGTTGTCCGGGCTACACATTGTGTCATTATGTGTTCTAGCATAATATGTATTATTTTGTGTGTGTGTGTGTGTGTGTATATATATATATATATATATATATATATATATATATATATATGATTTTAGTTGACCGTTGAGTAACTCCGGCCTATACTTTTGAAAGCCACTTTTGTGAAGTTTGTATGATAAAAGTCCAATTAATAAGATTTTTGAATTTTGAACATCATACTTTAGTTCACCTTAGAACAAAAACTGGGATGTTATAGGTGGCATAGTTGCAAAAATAGGAATTAGACATATCGGATTGGAAGGAATCATTGAATTGGACTGATTCATTAAAAATCAAATAAGAATCTATCAAAATTGATAGGTTATTAATTATAGAAAATGTTATTTTGATGTTACAGTGTGTATATTATATTTTATAGTAGTTTTTAATATTTTTGGATTTTTTGAATTATTTGAAGTAAGTTATTATTTTTCACTCGAGTCAAGTCAACTTTTAATTACGAGAATACCACCGAAATTTTCTTTCCCCCAAATTCTTTCTCCTCGATCACTGACACCACTGCCCCTCCTCACCCTTATTGATGCTGCCTTTGGCTATTGTGCTGCCGTTGATCGCCGAAGCCACCACCCCCGCCAATTCGCTCGGCACCATGCCCCTGGCACCGCCCGTCCCCCATCCCGCCCTCCACTGTCACTACCCACCCTCGGTCGCCCCACCCAAATTGGCCTCACCGCCCCTCGTCGTCACCTGGTTCTCCCCCTTGCCACCCTCTCGAATCGGCTCAAATTAGTTGATTCACAAACCAATTTTACCATGACCAATTTACATATTTTTTGAAAGAAAATCCGTTCGATTTGATTTAAATCGGCTGATTTTGAGTGGAATTAGCTGATTTTTGCAACCATGACAGGAGGTATCAAAGCGAACCTGCTTCGTAATGAATGGATAGTGGCATGTTGAGAGTTATAAGAAGAAATTTTAAGGACGAAATTTCCTTATAGTGGGTGGTAATGCAATATACCCTAAACATTTAAGTTAGTCTTATATCTAATACCTATTGGGGTATGATCTAGAGATGTGATTAATCATTTTCAATGATATGACTAAGCCCATCCGTTTGCATTAATTAGGTCCATTAATTTACACTTTGGGCCATGTATATATATATCCATTGTAGTATTAAACAATGTGTAGCTATTTAAACTAACTTCCCAAGTTGGGGAGATTCTAAAACCCTAAAAATAGCTTTTAGTATTTTATTTTGTTAACTGTCTTTTTGCATTTCGTTATATTGCAAAACCTTGAAAATAATTTTTGGTTATTTTATTTTGCTGTCTTTTCGTACCCAGAAAATAATTTTTGATTATTTTATTTTCCTAATTGTCTTTTCATATTATGTTATATTATCAAACCCTGAAAATAATTTTTGGTTATTTTATTTTGTTGTCTGACTTTACATATTTCGTTATTAGTTGTCTTTTTACATTTCAAACATCTAATAAATTGAGCCAGTTGTAGTAGGCAGGAAAGGGTGGGTGGTGGGGGCTCATCATATTTAGTCATCCCTTTGATAGCCATTTCATATAGTTTATATTGGAGCATCATGTGTTTGATTTTATTTTCTTTCATTTTATGATAATGTTTAACAAGTCATGAAGTAGGTATGATTTTAATTAGGTTAATTAGGCTTATATGTGTGCTTCTTTGTAAGATCTTACTCGTAGTGAGGTATGATGCAAGCATATTACTATCAATTAGATTCTAGTGCATGTGTATGATTTTGACAGGTATGATGCAGGCATGTTACTGTCGACTAGATTCTAATACATGTTATGGTTATGATACATTGTATGCTTCGTTGAGTTGTTTGGGTTATACGTGGTTTCGTTGTGTGTTCTGGCATAGTATGTATGTTTGTGTGTGTGTCTATATATATATATATATATATATATATATATATATATATATATAATGATTTTAGTCGGGCATTGAGTGACTCCAACCTATACTTTTGAGATTTGCTTTCATGAAGTTTGTATAATAGAAGTCCAATTAATATGATTTTTGACTTTTTAACATCACACTTGGGCTTGCATTTAGTTGGTCGTTGAGTGGCTCTAGCCTATGCTTTTGAGATCTACTTCCGTGAAATTTTTATGATGAAAGTCCAATTAATAAGATTTCTAACTTTTTAACATTGTACTTCGGTCTACCTCGAACCAAAGAAAAAAGGGATGTGACAAGATTTGGTTGGGGGACCTGGCTTACGGCGGATAGATTTGGCCACGCGTTAGAAAAAAATGAGTGTTCGACAGCCGATCGGAACCTTGCCCCTGACAAAGGAGGGGGTGGGGGGCTGTTTTGTTTTATTTTGTTTTTCCTTCCCTTTCTTTCATCAAATCTAGGTCGTTCTTATGATCAGACAACCCTGATTAAAGTTGGGGTCATAGAACTCTCTCTACCCCTAGATAAGATAAACTTTTTCCGTATAGGAGATGCAATTGTCTCAACTAGCCAAATCTAGATCTATTCGTTTCAACAAAAAAAAAACCTAAATCTCCCCCAATGGCGCCGGAGGCGGCTGCACAGCCATGCGGGCCAAATCTGGTCGTGGGTGGCCATGTCTGGTCACCCACTAGCCAGGTCCCGCCCATGGCGGCCATGTTTGACCGCATCTTAAGAAAAAAGGCTGATAGCTAGGTTTCAGCCACGACCAGTTGGGCTTGGCTGCTGCCAATGCTGACAATGGCTAGGCCTGGCAGGTTGTGGCCAAAATGTGACCTCCGGTGAAGGAGGGGATGGAGGGGTGTTTTGTTTTTGTTTTTGGTTTTTTTCTTTCATCAAATCTTGTCCATGGACAACCCAGATTAAAGTTGGGGGAAGAGAATTCTCTCTCTATATATGAAAATAGTAAAGTGTGAACTCTTTTTATCTGTGAACTTTGTGAATTTCAATCATGACCATCAATTTTTTATCTAGTGGCTCACATTGGGTAGTTATTGATGGAAATACCCACAACTACCCACTCATAACTTCTCAATCTAAATCCATCATCATTAATTCCTATCCAACACACTAGATTTGGGTTCCTAAGTTCTCAAGTTCAATACATTTCCGATCGCGTTGTGACCATATTGAAATGGGTAAATTTTACGACTGCTTTACGACCTTAAATCTAATCGCATAATTGTCTAACATTTAGTAACCATTTAGTGTCCAAAACTTTGTGACCGTAATTTGCGGTCGTTAATTACATATGCAAATGTATGTGACCTCTACTTACAGTTGTATATCAATTGGTAAGTTGAATTTCGAAGCTTAATAATTTTGAAAATGAATTTGCAACTGTGGTTGAGGTCGCAAATTGGTTGAAAATCTCCCAAATGTCTGGCTAAATCCAAGGAGGCTGACCTTCCTCCACACAATTTGCAAGGTCCCTTATGTCCAACTATGTGAGTGTTGCATCCCTTGCTTGCTTCATCATCCCCTTATACAATTTAGGGGTTGCCTCGAAGAAGGCGGCTTTCATCCATGACTCATCCTCTAGCCTCCACGTATATTTTACCTAAAATAAAACTGAACAGCTTTTCAAACTACGTAGTATATTTTTTATGTATTAATAATGTAAATTGAATGTTGGTGTAAACTACCATCCATTCTCTGCACCAAATATCCCTGGGATTAGGAGGTACGTCAGTTTACCTCAAATATGTTCTATGGAACTTGCCCTTAATTGTGACACTAATATGTCTAGGCATACTTAGATAAAAATCATAATCATAAAATAAGAAGAATTGGATGACGGAGAAGGACGATGAAATAACCCATCGAGTTGGAGGATATGTTAGTTTAGAGATCCATAAAAAAACATGGAATGAATACTTTTCTTTAATTATTTTGATCATTCTTCAATTAGGTTATAATTTACTCAAGTTCTTTTGTAATGCAAGAGAAATCCTATGGAGGCCCTATCCCATGGTCAGTTTTGTTTGACCACATGTATCGGAAAGACAAAGGGAAGGGTGCATATGTGGATTAGAAGCCCAAAGTTGTAGCACTAAGTTTTTATATTTTATTTTATTTTTACTTTCTATGTACTTTTTAAATAAGAAAATAATACAGTTCAAATTTCCATTTCGAAATATGATTTTGCTGTGAAATTTACAAGCTAGTGTAAAACCAAGCATTTCCTGCTTGATGAATGTGAAATTGCTTTATGAATGTATAAATTTTGCTTGTGTAGTTCTCTGTTACTATTTACCAAATGTTTAATTA
Source organism: Piper betle (assembly GCA_033002965.1). NCBI lineage: Eukaryota > Viridiplantae > Streptophyta > Magnoliopsida > Piperales > Piperaceae > Piper > Piper betle. The sequence continues at coordinate 5,930 of JAURVB010001107.1, forward strand.
TTGCCAACAGTTCAAGTAAACAAATAAACATAGGTTGACAAAGCTTTAGTGTTACTTTTGTTTTGCAAAAGAAGGTCCCATGTAAAGACTAAACATTTTTTACTTGATTAATGTGAAATCATTTTATGAATGTGTAAAGTTTGCATGTGCAATTCTATTTTTTACTATTTTCTAAATGTTTAATTATTGTCAATAGTTCAAGTAAATGAATAAACACGGGTTGACAGAGCTTTTGTGTTATTTTCGCTTTGCAGGAGAAAGACCCCATGTGAAGACCAAACATTTCCTACTTAATGAATGTGAAATTGTTTGTTGAATGTGTAAATTTTGTGTGAATATGGACTATAAAATTGTGAAATATGAAATGCAAAATTTGTACAGGTATAAAATGTTTTCTAATGTTCTATTTACAAGAGAGACAATTGGATTTTCTTTAAAATTATATATTTTATAATGATTTTATTAACAAATTTTAAATATATCAAACTTCTTTTTACGTAATGTCATATGATGATCTACTCATTTTCTGCATGTTTTCTTTTTAAAAATTGCTAGCAAATCTGTGCTAATCAATAACGTATTTCCAACCTAGGTATCGAGAAACATATATGATACTCTTCTAGCCAATTGTTGACAATGGACCCTGTGGCATATTGATATGCGATCGAAGAGACAATAAAGGGTCAGTATTATGGATTGGGATGTGCATTGATGGCATTATGCCACCTTCCTCCCGAGTCATGTGGATCCACTTTTTATGATGCCGATGATGATGGGTCCGATATTGGTACGATGAGTTAGACTCCTCAGCCTGATGAGTCTATCCTATGTTGGCTTAAGGATTTAGAGACCTACAAACAGGATAGACAGGCAAATATCACGAGGATGAGAAAGGAGATGTTGGCAGATGGTGAGGCTTAGGACCACTAGGTTACCCAACTTTTTGATGAGAGAGACCAATGATTGAGGGAGGAGGCTCAAAGCAGAGATGATTGACTTGCTTTGGACGCTTGGATGTTTCACCACATGTAGAGAACGTCGTAACCCTTTTGATTATGACCCTGATATGCCCCCTCGTGTTCCTCCTGCCCCTCCCTTGATATAGATATAACTAGGTTTTTTTGTATTAAACATTTGATTTATATTTTATATAAGACATTGAATATTTTATTAAATTTTAGATTTCATCATATGTATTTATTTATAATCATTTGTAATTAAACAAATAATTTAAAACAAAAACAAAAATTATTTTAAACATTTTTTAGACTAGATTGCGACTAGTTCGTGTCCACTTTGCAATCAGAAATTGGTAGCAAAGGTTTAGCTACGGAAAGAGACCATTGCGGAATTGAGTTGAAACCACATTTATGACTAGAAAACCAGTTACAAATAGTTTCCGACAAGTTTTATGACAACATATATGGTTTCTAATTTAGAAACCAAATTGAAACGGAAGCGTTAGGTTGCACTTTGTTGACTGGATTTCTTTCCGGTCGCAAGTTTTATCAGCAACCTAGCTACTCTGAATAGATTATGCAGTAGCAAATTTGGACGAAAAATTAATCATCGACTACTTGATTTGAAGAATTGAATTACTAATGTGACTGGCCAACACCCTACTAATAATTAGAAATTATATTTGTTTCTTTTCCAATTATTTATTTTATTTGTTGGCCAGTTTATAACTTCATATGTATCTATGTGTGTGTTTATATATATATATATGTATTATTATATATATATATATATATATAATGGTGAAAAATACAATGGCATGCATTTCAAAAGATCTATGACATCCTAGGGCTATTAAAAGCTCGATTCAACTCAATTTGGCTCCCTACTTGACTTGAAAAACTTGACCTGAAAAAACATGACTCCAAGCTTGAATCAATATAAAATATGCTTAGCTTGTTACATGTTCAACTTGACTTCACTTGAAGTTCCATAATTTATATAAGGAATAAGATTTTATACCATATTTATGTTAGATTTCTTTAGCCTGTAATTAAATTATAAGATATCATTATATGATAATAATTTTAAATAAAAGAATGTATGGTTTAATTTTTTTATGCATAATTATGTTAAAGTTGAGATATTTTAATTATAAATTAAATTTTAGTATGAATTATACAAAAGAAGAGTATTAGTAAATACAAATCAAGCTAACTAGAACTCGATTCAAACTTAAACAAGCTAGAGTACTTCTTAGCTCAACTTGAATTTGAAATTAATCAACTTGGGTTTGAGTTGAGCAAAACACAACTTTATTCGCCCAATGAGTAGCTACACCAAATGACATTATATAGAAATCAAAGTACTCTACTAAATTTTCAAATGTGATTCTTGCTATATTGTCTTCAAAGTGGACATGATAAGATGTCACTCACTAAAGGTTTTCAATTGTAGCAATGAAAGGAGTTATAATGCTCGTGATTCTTCCTTCACCCGCATTTTGACTTTTGGTTTGGTACCTTTAATTTGGTCTGACCATAATTTACTAATCAAGATCCATGATGAGCTTTAGTTAATGTATATTAATTAAAACTAGAGCACGGATTGCAAATAGAAGTGGATTAGGTTAGATTTGGTGGTCTGTTCTAGAATTGGTGATCCTATGTAATTTGAACAACCACTATATGTGACTTATAGACAAGGTTACAAGTATATAATATGACCAATGTAATTAATTAATGAACACCATGCTTAAATATAATTTCAAAACTCTTTTTTGACTTTCAAGAACTCCGCGACTCCGGGCCATGGCTACTCGAGTCAAACTCTATACACCATGGTTATCTGAATCAAACTCTATAAATGACTCCATACTCTGATTTATAATCAACTTGTCGGGTCACGTAATAAAAGTTATTAATACATATTATTTTTTTCTTCATAAATCAACGGTTTAAAGCATTATACACCTTATATATATCAATTTTAAGTATAAATAACATTATATACTAATTTTATAAAACTTTTTATTGAAAAAATAATTTAAATGACTTTGAGTCACTTTGGAGTCGACTCCACTCCATTGCAGGCGGAGACAAATTCGAGTCTTGAGTTTTTAAACTATGTCCTTAAAATTGGCTGAACTTCTCAACGCAAGCAAATTCCTAAACAATCATTTTATTAGTATTAATCAATTACTCGGTTATTTAAGAAAAAATGATCAGGTGGATCATTAACATCTGTGAACCAAATTTATGGAGGCATTACTATTACACAATAATATATTAAGTCGTTCAAACAAGAAGCGTTCTATAGGAGGACTACACGAGACTCGTCTAAAAATCGAATTTTATTAGAAAGGGCGGATGAGTAGCTCTCTTGAACGACATTGAATACATTTATTGTAAAGGTAAATTGCCAATGTTGGTGAAAGACATCTTTTCTTGTACGAGATGCCTTGCGCTTAATTCCCGCCTTCATTCTCTCCTCGTATTGGTGTCGGTAAATACCAGCAATATTCTAACTTCTTATTTACCCAACCAGTTAATCAGGTATGGTGCATGAGGCATGTGCTTTGTATATATATAAAAAATTATCCTCATGCTCTAATTACACATGTATGAATAAGTTTGTAGATTAATAATCGATTGTAAGGTTTCACGGGGATACCCAATAAAATTACTGCTCATTAAATATCTATAATAGTAATTTTAAAATTTTAATAATAAATATGTCATATTATCTAAATTTACGGCTAATTATTACTCTTACGTTAATAAATTAAATGGGAGCCAATTTCCTACCCATGACCTACGACCAGGCACGAGTTGAGATAACTTGCGAGTTTTTGTAACTCAACTCGATTTGATTTTGATATATTTTAAGCTCGACTTGAAATTCGATTTAAAAAATTGATTCAACTCGATTACAATAGAGCTGGTTATGAATTATATCAAACTCGATTCCATTTGACTCAAAAATACTTGATTCGGCTTAAACTTGCTTCGAATTACCTCGATGTCTAATATAAACATTTAGCAATTTTTTTCTTTAACAATACATGGATAATATAACATTAAAAAGGATAGTTTGATATAAAAATAATTAAATCAAAATTATCTAATAGTTATTATATGACTATCAATTATGAAAAATATCGTTTACATTTTTACAAAAAAATAATTAAATATATTATATTATAGAAAACAAACTAGATTTTTAAATTTATAGTGACGAAATTCGAAGAAGATCTCGATCATGCTCGACTTGAACTCGGAATAAAATAATTTGACTCAATAACATATAACTCAAAATTCAATTTATTTATCAAATAAGCCGAGTTCGAGTTAAGCAACTCGGATCATGCCCAGCCCTACCATGACCAATAGAAGTCCTTTCATCATTGTGAGACAATATCATTGAATATTACGATGCATGTGGAATGCATAATGCATGGACATGGTTTCATGCAAGACACCGTTAATATGAACGTAAAAACATGAGAATTTTTTGCCAAGCCCCTTAACATGTTCTTACTTTAACACTCTATGAGACAAATCATATGTATAACATTTGGACTAAAAATTAGCCTATTTTAACTTTGAGTAAATGATTTTTTATTCTAATTATCGAATGATTTAAAATAGGCAGAAATGACTTTTTTGTCTGCCATATATAATACATGAGAATAAGGGCTTGACTAAAAACCTGTCAAAGCATGAACACTAATAAACAAAAAAATTTTTCCCAGTAAACACTAAACAGTTAAGAAGTAGGAAGCTTTTCTAAAAGGCGGCAGTTGATGGGAATGGTCTGTTTGGCCATTCCCAACAGTTGCAGCATTCCCAACACTATAATAAGCCTCCTCCCAACTCCCAAACTTCCCACTCTTCCTATCTCCCCAAGTGTCTCTCTATAAAAATGGTGGAAAACCCAAGTAGCTATTCTTCTTTTGGCATCAACTTGGATTAAATTATGCGCCAATAACCCACAAAAAAAGGACCATCTGCTTTAATGGCAGCTGGCACCCGCAGTACTGTTTCTCCTCTCTTCCAAACAAGCTTCCAAGGTGCACCATGTCAAATGGCAATGGAAACTAATATAAAACAATGGCATGAAAAACATCTTCCATTGGCTGCTCCCTTGTATATACAAGGACAAGTTCTTGCCCTCCTTCCCCCTTCCTCCTTCCTCCTTCCTCCTTCCTCCTCCCTCTCTTTTTGTTTTTTGCTTACTTGCCTGCTCTTGTCTGGACATGGCTGCCACAAGATGTGGATTGTTTCCTTATAAGGATATTCCAGGGCTGGAGGGTATCCAATCCTCTTCCTCTTGTTGGTCTCCTCTTTCTTAGATGTCGGGGGCCTTGATTCTATCTGGGTGGTTTGGCTTTGAGGGATGGGATGCTTGTGCATACCACTGTTGACATTTCTTTATGCTTTTTTGAGCTAATCATGTATCTTCCACTTTTGGTTTTCCTCCTTTGTGTCTTCTCTCTCTGATTATCATGTGTGGTCCTTTTTTTACATGGATGTTAAGATTGGCGCGTTGCTTTTGTCAAGAAGTTGTTTTGCTAATGAAGTGAGCTCTGTCAGAGTTTGATAAAAGTTGGCATTTCACTGTTTCGATCTGTATAGCTATTTTTCTTTTCCCTTTTTTTGTCATACTATATCATGTTTGTAGGTTGTGATTTCTGTTACATGGCATGTGAATGGTCCTTTTGCAGATTTTCTTGATGTGATTTAAAGCATGCTTTGATAAATTCTATCAAATATTTTTGTCCAAGTTGAGTAAAAAGAGATTTTTTATATCAGGTTAATGGTGGTGTGGGCGATGAATTGAGCAAAAGAAGTGAAGAACACAATCACTGATTTGAATTAGTGGGTTATACATATTCAAGACCTTTCACTTGATGCAGTTAAAAATGAATTTTCATCATCTGAACTACAGTTGTTATCATAGGAACATTCTGCAATGCATACCCTGAATTTTAAAGATCATGGAGCGGTTCTTCACAACCCATTTGGCCAAACTTCGCCTTCACCGTTTGTGCCTCGGTGGGCTGCACTTGGATCTCAACCAATGGACGGGGAGTCTCCTGGGCGAGGGAAGAACGCATTTACAGAGCAGCCTGGCAGAAGCAATCAGTTTATATTAAGTCCCAAGCTGGGAACCACCATCGTTGTGCCTGGCATAGGAGACAATGAAGCAATCAATTTTTCTGCTGCTGCCGGTACCCATTTATTTGTTTCTTTCTTATTTATTTAAGCTAAGTGTGGTAGTTAATTTGTGATGTCCCCAGGTACTGAATAATGGGTGTGAAAGTATCCAGAAGAGAACTGTGACAATTCTGTCAATTGGTATACCTCTCTAGTAGACACGGCGATAGGCATTTTTTTTCTGTATCTGCTATCAAAAGTTGGATAGTTGGATGTAGTGATTACATGAACAAAGTTAAACACAAAGTTTCCTCCACGAAATTTTTGAAAGAATGATCATATATGAATTGTCCAGCACTAGAAAAGGTGATGTCATTTCATGATGAGTTGTTTGCCTGGATAAGGAAAGAAGGATAAACCATACTTTTGTTTTCTAAGCAGTATTTGATATCTTATATGTGAAACAAGGGAACAGTTAGCATAACTATTCCCTTGTTAAAACGTCATGGCTTATGTTTGTATGCATATTGAAGCACTTCTGTGGTTTAGAGTGTAAGTTTGGTACCATCTGTAATTTCTATTTTGTTAAGTTCAGAAAGTAGACAGAAACATAAACAGGAAGTATTGCTTGTAAGCAAAGTGAATGCCAGCAAAAATATATTCATTGCTAATAGCTCTGAAGGATATTGGGATACCATGCTGACTAGCTATGCAATGCAAGTTAAAGGCTCAACAAATGAATGACATCTAATCAAGGGAGAAATAGCAACAAAACATAAAAATGGATATTCTAACAAAATTGCTAGTTGAGAGCTAAGATTTACTTACCATGGACTCATTTGGTTAACAAATAAAGAACTACTAATCAACGGGGAGCAGCAATTTATCAATCAGCTAAAATTTGATAGAAATGTGTAGTAAATACGACAAAGTTAAGTTGTAAGCCTGTTATAAAAAGTTTCAGGTTGAGAGGTTTAACAATTTGAATTGCCTTGTGGTTTAAACAAGGGAATAAGATGCCATTTATTTATTTGGAACATTTGGCAAGTAAATAATTTTATTGTGGCATTGTCAATCTATTTTTCTGAAACATATTGTCAAGGCAAAACTACAGCAAGTTCAAGTTAAAACCTTACCTTCATTTTCATCCATAGTTGATTCTTTTCTTGGCAAATTTAGGCAAGAGAAAAAGCATTTGTTGTGATGCATAGTGTGTATTATGAGAAATTTTATTTCTTCTATGAAGGATAAGGATGTTTGCTTAGCAATCTTGAAGATTATTTTTGCAGGCCAAACTAAGAATTCTGCAGATGAACAGAGGGGTCCAACATCCATCTCACTTGAGTCATCTATGCAGAAAAGCAAGTCTGAGGTTGGGATAGGACTCAGACAACTAACTGTGAGAAACACTCCTTCATTTTCCTGTGGAACTCTTCTTGTTTGTTCGTGTCTGATTCAAGTGTTTGGCTTTGTTGTATAGGTCTCTGCAAATTATCCTTGCATGGATCAATGTTATGGTCTTTATGCAGTTTATGGGGCACAACAATCAACAGTTAGTTCTTGTTTCCACTTTCTTTATTTCTTTCGATTCTGTTAGTTTTTGCCATGAAACTGAAGATGCCAACATGCTTCTGGATGTTGTCAATTGGCACTCAGTAACAAGTTATCTTTCACCTGCAAAAATTAAGACCATTTTAGAATTTGTTGCTAACACCAATTTGTCATGAAAGATCCTACAGGGAGGGCGCATTCTATTACCCTTGAATGTTCCGGATTATGGATCAATATATGTGAATGCAAAGCAGTACCATGGAATCCTTCGTCGTCGACAGTACCGGGCTAAGGTGGCACAACATAAGAAAATTACCAGAGAGAAGAAGGTATGCGTTTATCTTATAAATTTGGCAGTTCTTTGATCCAAAAAGACGTCGTGTATAATTATTTTTTATTAATTAGATTATTTGCTTGAATTGCAAGTAGAAATATGTTGCAATTTCATGATCCACAGTTTTTGGCATTCCTTCGACTTCTTTGTTTTTTCCTACATTCTCCATAGTGAACCTTCATGTATTTGTTGAGTTCAGTATGTGCTTGATTCAGTTGAGCTGATACTATTTTAGATAACTGACAAGATTTTTTATAAAATTATATTGTGTGCCCATTTTCATACTTCCATTTACTGTTTCATATTTTTTTGTGAATTTAATTGGTGTTTACCTACCACCTGACTAGTCTTTGAATTTGATATTTGCCTGTTTAGTTTGTTGGTGTTTTTGTCACAAGTACCATGTTCACTCTATTTTCATAACCAATGTTGTATGCAGAAATCTGAAGCTGGTATATTTTTGGATCATGTTGGACCATTAAGTCTGTTCTTGTACATATTCTGATGCGAATGAATGTCTTGAAAATACTCTTGTTGTCAGCTATAGTTTCAAATTGAGATCATTTTATTTCCCAGGGAAGACTTGTTCATCATTTTCTGCCTAGATATTAAATCCATGATATAATTCTTTAATTCCAGCCTTACCTGCATGAATCCCGACATCTTCATGCAATGCGTAGAGCACGGGGAGTTGGAGGCCGGTTTCTCAACACGAAGAATGTGGATGATGAAAAAACCGCGACATTAAAAGACAAGAGTGACAGCCATATCAACCAGGCTGATCACTCTCCAAGGTCTGAACTTCTTGACTCCAATAGTGGAATCAGGAATTCGGGCAAGGAGGTCAAGCCTTTTGGATCCACCAGCTCGGGTTCGGAGGTCACCAGTGTCTACTCCCATGGTGATTTCAATAATTATAAGGTCGAACATCTGCGCCCTGCTTTCCACTCTTTCACTGGCAACAAATGGAATGGTTGCTGTGACTTCCTCAAAGTTTAGCAGATAAAATGCTAGGGTTTTGGAGCTGTGATTTGGTGTCCAAAGTTGTAGCTTTACAGGACCCTTGCAGATGTAGCAGCCAACACAAATTGGCTGTGATTGATGGCAATTCATCCTTGGCTTAATCTATACTACTATTAAGGTTATGGTTGAGAGATTCATCTCCACCAATATTTGGCTGTGATGGCAAATCATCCTTGGCTCACTCTGTATTAAGGTATACTCATGTCAGACCTCAGAAACATTTTCCATGGCACTTTGTGGGATGGTGATGGTGTGAAGACCCTTGATGCAGAAACTTTGGATAATTAAGATGAACTGGTGTACTTTTTACTCATCTCATGTTTCAAAGGATAAGTATGTGATGTTTATGGTTGTGTGTTCCTCAAGTGTGGTGTGGTGTGGTTGGATTTGGATCAATGGTGTGCATTGGTGTGTATGATTGTATGCCTCCAAAACAAAAGTGATTTGTGTTTGAATGTTGTATTGTATTGTTGTGACTATGTTACCCATTTCTAGTCTGGCACACTCACCTGGCCTGTTAATAATATTCTCGAGCTCCAATTAGTTAGCATGAATAAATGTAAATGATTTAAAAATTTGACATGGTGAACTTATTAAAATTTGTATATATAAAATATATTTTTAAAAAATTAATACTTTTATAATGTGTTTTATGTTTAAATTAATCATGATTATTTTATATGATTCACCCATTTGCTCTCTAATGATCAAAATTTTTTCCCCTTTTTCCATATTTATTGAGATAATAAAAAATGAGAAATAATTTTTCTCATTTAAGAACAGATGGGTGTGTCACATAAAGTAGTTATGATTAACGTGTGTTCTTATGAATTAATAATAATTTTTATAAAAATATACTAAATATAAATATTTTTTATAAAATTAACTATTTTAAAATTTTTATGTCATTTGCTCCGATCTCATGCGAGCTAAATATACCCTTAATATATCTCAACATCACTGAGGAAAGAGAGTTGATAATTTGCCCATGTGAAAACGCAAGACTTCTCGCTTCTCACAAAGAGGGTGTACCAAACTAAAAGTTTTAGCCCAATAAAATTTTGAGAATGAATAAGTAGAAAACTATCATTGAAAAATATAGAATAAATGAATAAAAAATATATGCTTTACTTGAAGGGGGGAAATTGTCATTAGAATGTAAGTGATTTTGTTAATTTCTTTATTAACCGTAATTAGACCAATTGGAGTTGAAGGGGACAATTCATGTCATTTTGATCTATGTAACATATGGGATGAAGCTTGGAGAGAGCGGAGGGAGCGGATGAAGCAGCTCTATTTTATGTTTGAACTGGTTTTTTTCTTTCAGACATACAAATTATGAGAAAATTAAAGTATGAACTACACTTCATATACTCGTATGAGCTTTGACCTATTTTATTGGGTCCCACAAATATAATATTTATATAAATTAAAAATAAAGTGTATAAATAAAAAGTTTGATAAAATTTAATATTTTTTTATCATGATTATGGCCTTGTTAAATTTTTTTAAAAATACACTAATTAATAAATATTTTAAAATTTATTTTTATCACAATTATTTTAATAATTGAGATAAAATCGATAAAAGTATTAGGTTGAGTTAAACATTTATAGTTACTCATTATTTATTTTTTATTTATCTATGTTAATTTTAAATAAGGAAACCCACAAAATTACAAAAAATAAAAAATATAACTCATACAAGCGATATAAAGTATAGCTCGACTCATATTATTTTTTCGAAAACATTTCGGACGTTAATGTCTGAGCTAATCATGGATTTAATGTTTGTAAGACCCAATTTATGAAGTTATTATTTTGATATAAGACATAAATGGTGAATTTAAGTGGATTCATCTTCACAATGTTTGAGCCAGAATCTTTCAGGTTTGGCCCGAAACAATGCTGTATACAAAGATACTGCAAGAAAGAAAAAAGTTAGAGATGGCTACATAACAATAACAATGGTTCACCAAATAATGCCAAATATTTGGCTTGCAGTCCCCCCAACTCTTACAACAAAATTATAGGAAATCCAGCAATGGTTAAGTTTCACCGGCGCAATTACAATGGTTTAAGTTTCGGCAACAATTCGATTTTGAGCCGTTTTATTGTTTTTGACCTTCTTTTGTGTTTTCTCTTCTGCATCGTCAGCTTCCTTTATTGTTTCAATCCTTGCAAAAACAGGCTTCGGCTCCACCACAACTTGCCCAGCTTTGAGCCCACCCCATTTGGTGTCATTCTATTAAAGAAATTTTAGTTTAGCTGAGATAGTAAAAGGCTATTTGTTGGAAGAAAATTTTCATTTGAATTCAACTTCAGTAATGAAGTTTCAGCCCAGAAATGGATCTCCATTCTTGGAATTTTCTAATTTCCTAAATAAAAAATCAGAGCATACAGTAAGAACATTACCCGGGTCAGAATAAGGAACTGCACCATAGACTAGTTATAGAATAGTTAAGCTGCGAATATATTCTCCAGCACAACCTTGGGGCTACTGGTGGTAAGGCAACCGATATTATCCTGATCGCTTCTAAGATGATAACAAGATACTGCACAGTAAACAATTTTATTCATATCCAATGATGTGGCATTTTGAAGATTCAAAATGGTAAATTACAATTAAATCACCGGACTCATATCTTCATAGAACATGAACCGATTGAGCTTCCAAGAGTAATATGTCACATTTATTAGTAACCTTATAGGGCTTAAAAACATAATGCGTGTTGATCATACTATCTTAAGAAGACTCCTACTCGTAAGGAATGCTCTAAGTCACAAGATAGGCAGCACCTCACCTCCCGTACAACTAAGAGGATGACTTTACAGATGGAATGATCACTCTAACGCTACTTAAAGACAACACCTTTAATGTAGCTAAGCAGTTGAGTTTTTTATAATGTGAATGCATGATCCGGTTTTTATAACTAGTTTCAACCTTTGAGTATGGTAAGTTATTCTTAGATGAAATTAATCTTGCAATAAAGTAAACATTGGGTCGTGGTTATCATGTTCCACATACCCTGCAGGCAGAACTTAAATACATAGAGGCATCAATGCGTGTCAGGGTGTTAAGCCCTATCACTTGATTTTCACGTGGGCCCTTCAAGCTACCTGAACCATAAGGTCCTCCCTTTTTATGCATCCTCTTAGGGTTAGGGTTTTGGGTAACAATGCAAAGGTGCTGACATCCTTGTGCCCAAATTTGAAACCCCTCCCTTTTTGGCTAGAGCAAAGGCGCCTTGCCAAAGCCCACGGGCCAGTCCTGCGATTGCATGAAGTTCGATTCATGCAACTCTAACCTACGTGCTCAATTTTATTGGCTTTCTGTGTTTTGACTTGCAGAGGCTAGTGCAAAGGCATTGGGAGAGCGCCCTTGTACTAAGCCTCGTTTCCTTTTCTATAAAAGCAATCTCTTTCCCTCCTTTTTCACCTCTTTGTTCTTCTTCTCTTCAACTCCTCCCTTGCTCCTTGGCTTCTCCTCGTCTTCTCCAAACCTTTCCCGCCTCCTCTAGCCTCTCTAAGCTTAGTCAAAACCTTAGGGTTGTAGGTTGTAACACCCTGATTTCGGTTCACTTAAGAACCAAATACAAAAATGTTACGATTGAGTCGAATCATATTTAAAGTTATCGGTCCGTACGATTTGATCGATGAAATAGATTGAACAACCTTCTGGGTGTCATGAGAATGGAAAACATTGTTAAATATGCATCGAACACATCAAACATAAATAAAAATAATAAAGTAAATAACTACGTTGAACTCAAGTTTATGTAGCATTTATCTGTCCTCCCACCAAAGTCAACTCAAGATTTGCAAAACCTACATATATTATATGAAAAACGTTAGTAATGAATGTCACTAGTTCGAAAAATAATTAATACAATCTGGCAAATAGGTATTCCATTACCATGGAAACTTATGAAACTTCAAGATTGCCTCACACTGGGCGGTATTCTAACATACTTAAGCAAGCCCCAGCTCGCATGCATGGCTCATAATCATATTCACATATACAACGCTTACTCCTTCACACCTTCCATATCACTCGCCATGGTACTCGAGTGGCAAAAGGAACAGTTAAGTTAGTGCCACATATTCCAGAAGTGCGTTGCATTAAGCAATGCCTTCATACACCGCACTACTTCAGGGTTTGAAGGAGTACTAGTGCGGTCCATACATATCTCCGTACCACTAATTCTCTTATTTGTGAAATCCATAAAAATGCGCGTACTTATATAATAGGCTTAGGGATGAGGCTTGTATCATAAATTTTTGAAGCTTAAGTTCGAAAACCAACAAGGGATCTCATCCTCGTAGTTTTATTAAACATGTGTAGAAAACACAATTAATAGCCCGACATTGGAGGGATCTGATAAAATGCCGCCAATGTCCTCTTATGTCTAAAACACAGTTAAACTCAACACACATGGAGTCAACCAGAGAGAGAGAGAGAGAGAGAGAGAGAATCCTACGGACCTGTGGTCTAAGCTCCAAGCGTATTTGCACCTCTACGGCGAACTTAGATTCTGAAACCTACATCGGAACCTACTACTAAGTAAAATACTAACATCTTTATATGATACATGGTCGTGGTGTGTGCTCATATCATCAATACATCCTAATAAAGAAATTAGTACTAACAAATCTAAAACTAAACATGTGGCACGTAAATCGAGACATACTAATAATAAATAATAAATAAATAGACAAGAAATCCACTCATAGATATTTAGATAAATAATACTCTAATAATAAAATAATAAAATAATAAAATAATTATACTAGATAAAATACACCGTTAAATACAAGTAAATATCATATATACTCATGTTAGTAAACATATAAATAATTAAATAAAAAAAATAATTAAATAAATTCAAGAGATAAATAAATAATTAAATGACTAATATTAATTAATTATGAAGAATATTATTATAAATATTAAACATACAAACATACGCCTAAATACGTATAAATAATAACACGAGTAAGAAATAATTAATATTAATTAATTAATTAATTAAAATAAGATAAACATGAACAAAAATAATATCAATAAATATTTACATTATCAATGACAAAAATTAGTCACATAATCATTCATCATAGTCAACAAATATATAAATAATAATAAATTAATAATATAAATAAATAAATAAATAAAATAATTAATAAACAAAGAAAAATACTCACAACATCCTAACATGCTAAACAATGTGAATATGTATTTAAACTAATATAAGGGTTCTCGAATTACCAAAAATAGTTGAGAGATGGCTGAAAATGGGCTGAATCAAACCGAACCGAGCTGAACCAAACCAAACTGAAAGGGCTAAACCAACCCCTAGAAATGGACTGGGTTGGCTGGGCGGACTTGACAGGGTAGGTAGACTCGGACATGGGCTGGTGGGTGACAGGCTCGGCTAGCCAGGTGGACGCGGGTGTGAATGCAGGAGGTGGATGCGATCACGGGCAAATCAGGTAAAACCCTAAGCTGAAACTATGATTTTACAACCTCTCCTCCTTATAAAAATTCCGTCCTCGAAATTTCTTTCATCAACTGCGATCGGAGGACTCAACTAAAGATGCTATCTTGCTGACAAACTGGTAGGTCTCCCTTGAAAGCTAGTTGCACACTATCCAAATGGACCAACATGAATCTAGATCTCTAAACGCTAATGAAGCTCGCTAGCTCCTTACTAATCTAGCTGGAAAGACTATATGTGCTCGAATCATCTGACAAAGCATGCCATACATGCTAGAATCATCTGTCTGCACTGACCATACATGCTCAAACCATCTCGCTGGATTGACCATGCATGCTCGAATCGTTTCCCTAGACTAACCATTCATGCTCGAGTCATCTCGCTAGACTAACTCCCAAGGTCACTGCAAACTATGGAGACTGAAATGAAATGACCTCGGCAAGAAAAACCTAGGTTCACCCCTAAGGGTTTACAGGGTGGTCAAGCATGTACTTTAAAATAATGCAGGGTATTAGTCTGAGCTACATCAAGAAAAACTATATCGATGCAAGGTATGCGGCTTAACATCTACCCATGTCTCCCTAATTCTCATTAATGTGACAGGTCAACTATGCGTACCCTCAGGGTACTCTACTCTAGGTCCTACGGCTATACTCTAGTGTCCTGTGAGTCCTGCTAGTATATAGTAGACTCTAGTACCAATTAAAGGATATGTTAAGGAGCAGTATGGCTCACTGTTGCCAGTCTAGGTCAAACACCCAGGTGTCCTTGTAAGAGGAACTAGACTACTCACTAGGTCTTAGCTAACTGAGTCCCAAGTCAAATATCTCACTCTGTTCCGTAATAGAACAATGATAGCTATTATAACTCTTCTGCATGCTATGACTCTTGTAACTATCTATAATACTACTAACTACTGCTAAAGAGGCTCTCTGTGGTGGGATGAAGGCGAGAACACCTGTACATGTACAATGTGTCTCAAGGAGTATGAAAACATACTCTGTATAGAACTGTGGAGTTTGCATCTAATCTGTGATATGGTTTGCTCATCTCAACCATCTAGTTAATTGATGGTAGGACTAGTATATTTAGAAAGATGAATGTGAAAATACTTAGGTGAAAGCTTGGCTCTATCTGACATATCTGGTCACATGGAAGAGGCTGGATCTCTCATGGAAAACTGGTCACATTGCTCTAGGACTCTAACTAGGAGGTATTTCATCCTCGCATAGTCTGACATCATATCTCTATCTGTGGTGATGTAAGGATGTCTATCTGAGTCACGGTAGGTCCTTGGACATGTTTCTAAGATCATCATGGTTAGACTCCGTCATAGTGGCCAGCCTATGGAACAACTAATCAATGACGAGTCTAAGAAATGGCTCCTAAGTGACTCTAGCTCAATCAACTAATAATAGGCATGTGTTTCTCGATACAGTACTAGTCACACACTTCTAAACAGATGGGGTTCAAACAACCCAAAGAACCACTATCTCCCCTCAAGTTTACGGGTAGTCATAGTGAGGTTTGACATGTGTCTCATTTGCTCGTCAATGGTGTGTGACTTATTGTCCCGTACCAATTTGTAGCACTAATCTTGACTCACATGACTACTACCGTCATGGTAGACTCTCAAGCAAAGCTGTCAGTTAAGATGAGCATACACTAGTGTCCCTCTATTTGGTCAATGTGGTCTAGGATGACTGAAGTCCTTGTCTGCGTTGCTCTCAAGATGGGGTGTAGTTGTCTCCTCTAGACTGGTTTGTCATCGGCTACCTGTAATATAAGCCCTAAATAGTACCATGAAGGTACGTCGTATACTCAAGGCAAAGGCTAAATCCTATGTCTCAAAGTAAAGACCTAATCGTGCTAGTGAAGCACAAGGAAAACAATGTTTTCCTAATGGACGCTCCCTCACTAAACCCATCATCTATGCCAAAATGCTAATACGAGTCAAACTCCTTTTGTTGGTTGAGGTCACACTGCATGTCTAACCATCTGTTAATCATTTGATATGTATACCTTGGGTAAAACATATACATTTGCTATCATACTTAGTGAACAATCTGACTACTATGACTATCCCACCTGGAGGTCACACTACCCTATTTTTAGATCTGTCCATATTCATCCCTAAAAGACTTACTAACACTGTCTGATGATCCCCATAAGACTGTCACTAACACTATCTTGTAATACACATCTGACCCAAGGATGTCAGGTCAAGGCGATGGTATGCAAGATGACTGGTGAAGTCAATCATGTGTCATCACATCCAAATAAATCTAGTGCGACTAACTTTCCTCTGCCTAGATGATGTTACCGTAATTATATCTTGTCCTCAATCTCTAACCCAACTCCGCTCTCAATGTTGTGACATGTAGTCTCTGTGTAAAGCTAAGAACATCCTCAAGTAGTTGTCCTCCTGTAGGGTGAGGTAATTACTTGGCCGTTACTTCTACAAAAATGGTTCCACTAGGTCGATGGTAGTGCAATATAAGAATGGTAGTTATGCATCACGATTGGTAGCAGTGTGCATTTGGTTGGTGGTAGTACATCACAGTTTGTGGTTGGGTAACACATATGACAATAGTGTTATTTGGTCGGTGGTAGTGCATCATGGTCAGTGGTTGGGCAACTCGAACAGTGGTTGTGCATCACAGATGATGGTTGTTCTACTCAGACGACGGTTGTGCTACTCGGACGACGGTTATGCTATCAAGGTGCTAAAGCATGATCCTGATCATGTATGTTGTGAACCCATTACTGTCTCTGGCATGTTTATCTCCATGTCTCTATCTCCCTAGAGGTAGCTCCTATCAATTCGGCTCAAGTTATCCAACCATGCATGTATGATCCAAAGGGGTCTGGATCATACTGGTAACATGTACGATGGTACTCCAATGCTGAGCCTACACTTATCTCCTGCAATCTAGGGTGACTGCTCCTGCAACCATTGTCTGGTTCACAATAGTTATCACTGATTTGGCCCTGGCATATCGAGTGATAGTCTGGTCAACAGTCTAAATTTGCGGTCAAAGATAATCTCGCTCATTCTCAATGTGTTCATGCCTCAATCTGGTGAAGAGTCAACAATAATATTGTTTGGACAAACGTGCATTAGTGGAAGAGGAGGAGGTGGTGATGTGTCCATGGGACTATAGATCCACCCCGCTACTCATCCTCATCCACTGTTATCTCCTGGAAGTGGTCCATCCTAGTCATCTGCCCCAAACTCTCATTTGTGCTCCAAGTGCTTAGGTGGATCTGCCGGCATAGCCACTTCCGCCATCCACAATGATATATCTCAAGGTCTAAGTTCTCCAAAGTAGACCTTGGCCTATCCCTAATGGATCTGTTTAAGGCACTCAATAGTCTCTACTCATGTGTCATGTTACTACGTGAGTATCTCCATACTCTAAGCTCCCTACTTGTGTCATCTCTTATAACTTTGTCTTCTGATGTACACTATGTTCTAAGGAAGGACTAATGTGGTGACATGCAAAAGATGGGCAAATACTGCAATATGGTCACCAAAGTTCTAGGTACTCCTAGTCACCATCCAACTCAACCTCAGCTAACTGAGCATGTGAACATTCTTACGTCATCCAAATATCTGACACGATAAAAGGAAAGGTATGTCTCTTAGCTTATCATAACATTCCATCGAGATCCAAGCTGACATTTTCTGAAATCATGATCTTAAATCCATCTCATAATTTCTATAAACACTGAAAAAACTTACCAAATGAAATACCCGTTGGCTTGGCTAAGGACAACTCTACACATTTGGCTCAAACAAAAGTCTTCCATCTCGATCAACCAAGACATGGTTTTGATACCAATTTATAACACCCCGATTTTGTTTCACTTAAGAACTAAATCAAAAATTTTACGATTGAGTCGAATCATGTTTAAAGTTATCGGTTGGTACGATTTAATTGATGAAATAGATCAAACAACCTTCTAGGGGTCATGAGAATGGAAGACATTGTTAAATATGCATCGAACACATCAAATATAAATAAAAACAATAAAGTAAATAACTATGTTGAACTCAAGTTTATGTAGCGTTTATCTGTCCTCCCACTAAAGTCGACTCAAGATTTGCAAAACCTACATATATTATATGAAAAACGTTAGTGATGAATGTTACTGGTCCAAAAAATAACTAATACAATCCGGCAAATGGGTATTCCATTACCTACGGAAACTTATGAAACTTCAAGTTTGCCTCACACTGGTCGGTAAGCCAACATACTTAAGCAAGCGTCGGCTCGCATGCACGGCTCAGAATTATATTCATATATACAACACTTACGCCTTCACACTTTCCATATCACCCGCCATGGTACTCGAGTGGCAAAAGGAACAGTTAAGTTAGTGCCACATATTCCAGAAATACGTTGCATTAAGCAATGCCCTCATACACCTCACTACTTCAGGGTTTGAAGGAGTACTAGTGCGGTCCATACATATCTCCGTACCACTAATTCTCTTGTTCATGAAATCTATAAAAATGCGTGTACTTATATAATAGGCTTAGGGATGAGACTTGTATCATAAATTTTTGAAGCTTAAGTTCGAAAACCAACAAGGGATCTCATCCTTGTAGTTTTATTAAACATGTGTAGAAAACACGATTAATAGCCCGACATCGGAGGGATCTGATAAAATGCCGCCAATGTCGTCTTACGTCTAAAACACGGTTAAACTCAACACACATGGAGTCAAGCGAGAGAGAGAGAGAGAGAGTCCTACAGACCTGTGGTCCAAGCTCCAAGTTTATCTGCACCTCTACAGCGAGCTCAGATTCTGAAACCTACATCGGAACCCACTACTAAGTAAAATACTAACATCTCTATATGATGTATGGTCATGGTGTGTGCTCATATCATCAATACATCCTAATAAAGAAAATAGTACTAACAAACCTAAAACTAAACACGTGGCACGCAAATCGAGACATACTAATAATAAATAATAAATAAATAAACAAGAAATCCACTCATAGATATTTAGATAAATAATAAACACATGAACATAAATAATACTCTAATAATAAAATAATAAAATAATTATACTATATAAATACACGGTTAAACACGAGTAAATATCATATATACTCGTGTTAGTAAACATATAAATAATTAAATAAACAAAAAAATAATTAATTAAGTAAGTCAATATATAAATAAATAATTAAACGACTAATATTAATTAATTATGAAGAATATTAATATAAATATTGAATATACGAACATACGCCTAAATAAGTATAAATAATAACACGAGTAAGAAATAATTAATAATAATCAATTAATTAAATAAAATAAGATAAACATGAACAAAAATAATATCAATAAATATTTACATTATCAATAACAATAATTAGTCACATAATCATTCATCATAGTCAACAAATATATAAATAATAAGAAATTAATAATCATGAATAAATAAATAAATATAATAATTAATAAATAAAGAAAAATATTCATAACATCCAAACATGCTAAACAATGTGAATATGCATCTAAACTAATGTAAGGGTTCTCGAATTACAAAACAAGGTTGAGAAACAGCCGACAACGGGTTGAACCAAACCGGACCGAACTAAACTGAACCGGACCAAACCATAGCGGTGGTTGTGGGTGGATCTCGAAACGCTAAATGCAATTGAGCTGGGCCCATGGGGCACAATCCGATGGTCAAAAATCCCTTTGATGCATGCAATGAGATACACTAAAAATTTCAAACGGATACTAAATGCAGCAATGACCTAGATTTAGGCCTAAAACCCTGGCTAACATATATAAACAAATCTGTATACCTCAGTATAAGTGATAACTCATGATCTTATCATCTACATGTCAGGCATACTCAACCACTATAACATGCTCATACGGCCATTTGGGCCCATACTCGTAATTTAAAAACTACTCTGGCTTGAGCTCGCTCGAACCGACTCGAGATTGCCCAAACTAGACAAAACTAAAATTGGGTAAAACCTTAAGCCAAAAGTAGGGTTTTACATTGTTCTTGGGGTAGGAAGCCCCAAGAGACCTCCCATAGGAAGCGGTTGAGGTAAGGGCTCCATCTTCTAACCATCTATGCTTCCTATTGTGCTTGTCAGATGTCTGTTTACATTTGTTATTATTTTTTGTATATTTTTAACATTTATATCTACTTGTTAAGAGTAGATAGAAGTTGGAATCATGTTATTTTCATGTGTAAATAAATAGTTATTCTTTTTTGACTGCAGTATGCCCACTAGTTTACATTGTTCAGTAGAAAAATCATATCTCATGCTATAAGTTATAGATATGCATGATTTTTATCTTTTTAGCTTCATAATAAATAGATCAACTAGTAATGTTTACATTGTTTCGTTTTAGTATGCATGTTTGAGCATGAACAAGGGCCAAATGTGGCAGCTTTCATGGTCCCAGTGACCTAGCCACCATTTCCTTAATTTTTACACCATGTTGTAGGATGTATTTACATGCCATATTTTTCACGATTGTTTGCCACGATGTTAGCTACATCTTGATAAAATACTATTCCAAAATAACCTTAGTAAGAGCATGAACAAACCCTAAATCTGTTATGTGTTTGTGTTGTGCTTAAGTCCTATGTCATGCTGTGAGATTGTACTCCATGGTAAGCTTATTAAGAGGTGTTATTAAAATCTGTAAAAATTATGGTTAGACTGTCAGATTGTTTAGTGGGAATTGATAAATTTTGGTAGCGATTAAAAATCCTTAAGGTGGTTATTTAATTGGGTATTTTGGAGTATACAGGAATGTAAGGTGAAACCCGACTTCCCTAGCTCTAGTTTCAAAATTCCGTACTCTAACCATTTGGTAGTGAAATTAGATAAAATATTACCGAGACCTTATTATGTGTCCCAGTAATATCTCATAAAAATTTGAGAGCCATTGGCTTAGTTAATCTTGTGTTATAAGTTTCCCAAACCCATTAGATTTAGCCTGCTCCAAAAATGACCTAGGCAATATCTTCCATTCCCTAGTCCAATCAGTCCTGATTACATGGACTTTGAACTTTAAAGTTTAGATGCTTTAAGCTCATGGTATTGGATAACTCTCAGAATTTACCCAGGGCCATTTGGAGTCTCTAAGCTAATGAACGATACTTAGGAAAATTGGCCTACTAATACTGTTCCCAACACCTTAATTCGTCCTATTTAGTCTATTCAATAAAAACCCTAAGTATGAAACTTTCACTAAGTATACATGTAACCCTAAACCCTGATCAAAATTAAATAATGAGGACTAACACTTCATTAAGAAAATAAGTAAGTTAATTAGGTTTTTTGTGTCGTGCATGTATTGAGGTCGTACCCCATTTTGCATGCAAATGCGACCTGAGGTTCATTCGGGTTTCAAGTCCTCACTAGACAGGGAGTGAGCTCGCCTAGTTAGGATGAGAAGTTTGACCGTCCAAGTTCATAGGACCCTTCTACTTTAACTATGATAGGCTCCACATGTGAGATTTTAACCTTGTTTTAGACATAGGAAAGCGTCAGTGACATTTATATTGGACCCCTCAGATGCTAGGCCTTTTAGCCAATTTTTTTGTAGTTTAATAAAACTACAAGGATGATATCCTTTATTGGTTTTTGAACTAAAAGTCTAGAAAATTATGATATGAGTCCCTCCCTAAACCTATTATATTAGCATACATGGTTTTGGAGATTTCACAAATAAGAGAGTGAGTGGTAGGGTTGTATGAATTGCACTAGTATTCCTTTACACCCTAAAGTAGTGCAATGTAAGTAGGGTACTGAAAAAGTAGCGTGTTTTTGAAAATTGTGGCACTAACCTACCTGTTATAAGCCACGTAAGTACCGTGGATGGTGATATATGAATGGTGTGAGGGTGTAAGCCCATGCATGTATGTATGTAAGTATAAAACCGTCGAGTTTGCTCCGGCATTTACTGTATGATGTTTGATTGTGTTGGCCTTAGTTTACCACCTAGTGATGAATTTTAAAGTTTTATGATTTTTTTGTGGGTGTTAAGATACTCATTTATTACCATTGTCTATAAATTGTTGTAAAACCTGGGTCGTTAGCATGATGTTTTTAGTTGCGGTTCTCTCATGAACCGAGCCGAGTGCTTCATGTTTGATTTTATTGACCACATGTATGGTATGTAAATAAGGTATTTAGTATGCGTACCAAGGCATGTGTTGCCCCAGTGCCTGTTATGTTCAGTCGAGCAAGTGGATCTCTAGGCTCATGCCTTCTTTTATGTAATGTTATGTATGTTAGATAGAAACTACAATCGCGTCCCAGCGAGTCTAGAATCATTTCATGAGCATCAGTGTGTATAAAATCCTAAATCCGGTTCATTCACAAACCGAATTGGAATTGTTACGGTAGATCAGACCAACCATTACTTCAATTTAGTTGGTTGACCCGAACTTTAGCAGAAGGGATCTAGTCTAGATGTCTCAAGGAGAAAAAATACCACAATGTGCAAGCAATGCATGAATGAGATGTACAACCTAGTAGGATACTACGTGAATGTCATGACAATCAATCACACTCAAGATCAATTAAATTACAATAAAATTCTAAATTGAAACGAACAGAGTTTCTCCTAAAATTTAACACAATATACTATCACATACAACAATATATATAATTTTTTTGAGCACCATAAAATCACAGGGACAACAATAAATATTATAAGTTGGGTCTCGACCCACCTACTAATCAAATCCATCAAAATTGCTATATCAAATCTCAGAATGTCTCATATGCTTTCAACATGATACAAAACACCACTAAATAATGTCATAACAAAATTACACAACAAATAATATGTGTTGCACCAGGTTTGTGTGTGCAAATAGCAATCAATGCTCCTTCGCCAAGCCTAACATATCCCACTTCTATTCTTCACCTTTATAGATAATAGAGAACGCCAGCAATGGATGTCAACGGACCATAAATAACTAAATATTATGCTGGTACATGAGAGCTAATTCTCATGTAAAAGAAAAGAATCATATTACTTCATCTGAACACTCTAAGGGCAATTACTCAGCAGCCATCGAGCTGTAGACCAGATGGCATCCCAAACTGACTGGTATAGTGCCACTCTTGGCATTTTCTTAAAAGTCTCACTCTCGGAAAAATCAATATCCTAAACCCTCTCCAAACCTCCATATTTCTCTTGGCCCAAAGTATAAAGGCCGAGTATTCTTTGACAGTAATCATCAGTATTCTTTGGTAGCATAGGTCTAAACTTGCATTGTACAAAACAGTACCTATCTACTCCACGCCTCTCTAGGTGTGAGGGAGCTCAAGACGTGGAGTTATAAGGATCCCTCGAGAATAGAATAACTCACTCACCAATCTAAAGCCCACTGTGACTTATACATGTGCCCTCTCTCAGTATGTGTAAGTAGGTTTTTCCATCTCTTAGCTTACAAGAAAATCCAAAAAAAATTATATTTATAAGGCTAGGAAGGGAATTATGTAAATGGACTCGAAGGCAACTTGCTGTGGATTTGAGTTTTCAAAAACAACTCAAGGAATCTCATCCTTGTGGGTTCTTTATTCTAGAAGAATGGTATGTTTAAATGGCCTGTGTTAAGTGAGACTTGGTATAAGCTCCAAGTAGGGTCCTAACAGACTTGGTATAAGCTCCAAGTAGGGTCTTGTGCCTAGACAGCGAGCTCCTACACCAAACCTACACAAATAAAACTACACACTAACACCCATGCCAACTATATGATGTATACGTCAAATGGATGCATATGACAATAATCACAACAATATCTCTAAACAAGACATGGTACAAAAAATGCTAAGCTAAATTACCTTGTTTCATGTAATTTTACTTACCATTTTAAAAAATATTTACACTTGACTAGGATCAGACCAACTAGTTGAAAAGTGGGTTCTAAAAGCTATAAAAAGCTGTCTAAGGACTGTCAAGAAGTGTCAAATACATCATGGATGCAAGTAAAAAAAATAAAAATGAAAAATAAAACAAACTCGATGTCCGCCGAATGACATGCTGTAAAAGCTACCAACCCAACCAAAAGTTCTAACTAACGCATCCTAATACAGTCAATGACTTAAATCAAATTCTACTATCCACTGGCGAAATAAAACAACATAGCATACTCTTGTATATACAGTTAACTTAGTTTGCTGACTCTATCATCATATTCCCTTGTATACAAGAACCCTTCTATTCTAAGAGCTACTATAGCATGTACACACAGTTGGCCTTGGCCCTATTCATGTGTTTTGAAAGCTAAACAAACCTGAAAAAATGGTCGAACTGATCGGCTAGGGACTATAAAACCATGGCTTTGGTTTTGAGTTTTACAGTATGTGGGTGTGGTGTGCTCTCGTTGAGTCAACAAACATAGACGGGATGCCAAGGTGCCAAGCTAGCGCCCTTGTGTTCGCTAATACTTAAATTAGGATTTTGGGTCATGATTCAGGCGCCCTTGTGACCCTAGAGTGCCCTTACACTCATTCTTGTTGAAAAATTAGGGTTTTGAACTTATGGAACTAGCACCCTTGTGCCCCCAGGGCTCTTTGCTCCAGAGCCCAATGCCTTTACGTTAAGAGGGCACCCTTGCGCCAGCAACTGTTAACTTGTGACAGGTGGGTGGCAAGTTATAATTTGCCAGGTTGACGGCCTTGACAACCAATGCCCTTGCGCCCCACTAGTGCCTTTGTGCTGGCCCTGTTTTCTGTTTTTTAAAACACATTCTCCCTACTTCTTCCATTCTTGTCCACCACTTCTCCTCCGGCCTCCTCCACCATCTGAGCTTCCTCTACTCTCCTCCACCTCCTCCAACAGCTGTCCAAGTGCTCCAAGACCAACCAAAGCTTGGGGACCTTCTTCCTTCTCCTCTTTTTCTTCTCCCCTTTGGTATGTTCCTCTTTCCCCTTTTTCTTTGATTTTTCCTTTGTATGTGGATGTTGTTGTATGATTGGTTGATTTTTGTAGATTTCTTTTGGTGTTAGCTTAGGTATTTTAGTTTATTTTAGAACTGATTTAGTAAATTACTAGCATGTATTTAAGAGTTATGCCTTGTGCAAGTTAGTATGCACATGTAATGCATTATCCAGGACCATGGCAGCCTAGATCTGTGATATCTCCATCATTTGGCATCATGAAAATGTGATTTTTATTGGAATGAATTCCTCGTTCATGTACCTTCATGTCCAAGTGCATTTTGTTTATGTTCTATTGTTGTATTGTACTGGAAACGCAATGTAAATGCCATGTGTAGGTTGCTCTAGAATGATTCCAGTTCTGAGATGCTTGTTCTTTGATTTATTGCTTGTTGTAGTGATGTTAGATCCTGAACTGCTTTTTCATATGTTTAGACCCAAATGCTAGCTACACATCCCTAAAATATCATGCTCATTGGACATCATTAATGACATTAACATCACTGTTAATCAAGGACTATGCACCATGTTTCTACTGAGACTGTGGTAATGGTCAACTATGGTATAATAAAATGAACCACTAAAAAGCCTATAATAAAATGTTGGTAAAATTAATTTATGTTTCAATAACTGTGAATTTAAAATCTACCAAATTTGAGGTTGATCTAAGTTATTTTAGTAGCTAAATAAATCCATTTATGGAGTGTGCAGAGAAGTAGTGTTTAACCCCAATCTTGGTCTCCCATTTCAAAATTCAGTTCATAGGGTACATGGGAGTAAAATTCACTACAATTTTACACGGTCGTTTACTTAGAAGCCCACTATGCCCATGTAAATGTTCAGAGAAAATTGACACCTAGAAAGCCCATTAGGATTTCTCCTTCTATCATAAGTAGGCCTAATCTTAAAAATCTAGTGTCTTAGGCCCATAATCCCACATTTCTCTAGAATGACCTAGAAAGCTTTTAGGTCCAATATTTTCTAGAGACTAAACCCATGATTTTAGGAGCCCATAGGAAGTTTCTCAAGAATTTAGGCCCATTAGAAGCCCACTAAGTCAGGTTTGTAGCGTAGGCCCAGGAAAATTAGAAATGATCCATTAGAAAGATGGGTTACCCATTATGATCATCATCCAGCCAACCATAAAAATTAGGTTTATGCCTTAGTCTAATAGGAGTAAGCCCACTACATTTTAAGCCAATCAGAGTCTGTTTAGGATGTCAAAAAATTCGCCTATGGTGCAACTCTAGTAAAACCAGTTTAGGGTTTGATTAGGGTTTCAATTAATTAATTCTAAATAAACACTTGAGCCTCCTTAATTGTCATTAAGTAATTTAATATTGATGAATGTGTTATTAATTAGCTTAATTATAGTGTTAAGCTTAATCATGTATATGTGCAGAGCCTTGCCTTGATTTGTATGATTAGTGTGTATGATTAGGCTTTGATGAGTTGCATCTCATTCTAGGGTATACAGAGTAAGCGTTCCGTTCTAGGTCAAGGAGTTCTACTCATCAGGTCTGTAGGTTTCCTTATGTTTGCTCTCTTAGCTTTTTTAGTGTGTTTAGGCAAGTTTTTACGATAAGATGGGTTAGTGGTGTTTTATCGGATCCCACTAATATCGGGCCAATTAGTTGAATTTTTTATAAGTTTAAAAAAACATCAAGAATGAAATCCCTTGATGAGTTTTCAAACTCAAGATCCAGAAATGTACAGTGTAAGATCCTTACCAATCCCTTGTGTATGTATGTATATGATTTTTGATATTTTTATGCTATGAATAAGAGGAGATACAAAGATTGTGTCAGTACTCCTCCCACCCAGAGTGACACGGTATATTGGATACTGCAAATGGAACACGTTTCTAAAAATTGTGGCACTAACAACTTGTTCCTTGCCATTCAAGTACCATGGTAGGGGTTATACGGACGACGATTCGAGAGTGTGTGTGTGTATGTATGTGTGTATGTATATATATATATATATATATATATATATATATATATATATATATATATAAATGCATGTTTCTGCCGAGCTTGTTAGTTGGCCAATGTTATTTGAGAGAGTCTGGAGTGCCTCTTCGTTTAATGATAAACTTGTGAGTTACTTCTAGAAGCTTTTAAGACTTTCTATGGGCATTTAAAACATCCATTTGTCAACTTGATTATTATTAGTAGTTACCTATAGACTTTGTGATCTTTTGATTATTGATGTTTTTCTATTATATATATAGGTATGTATTTGTAGCTCCGGCTAGCGTAGATGGACGGATCGAATAGCTCATGGAAACGAGGATGGTGTTGTGCTATGTGTCGTTTAAGTATTGTAATATGATATGTATTTTGGGGATAACCTATTGGTTGTATGATGTATCTCTATGTGGGCTTATGTCCCATTTATGTATGATGTATCGTGCTTTCTCCTAGTTACATTGTCTGCATGCGTTGTGTAATTATTTTACTTCACTAACATGTTACCAAGAGTTACGCTTTGGGGCACAATCTAATAATTTGTTGTTGGGTGTGCTTAAGCCCTAGACTCCTAGAACATGACGAGGAGCTAAATCAGGTACACTAACCTATGTGGTTGTAATTGTTTGAGTGTGTAAGAGAAACGTGGATTAGGAGGAGTTAACATTTCTTACCCCGTGAAGAGTCCACGTGAAAGACCAGTTGTTAGGGCATGAGGCCTTAGAAATTGAAGATGCCCTATGCTTGTTTACTTCTTTGTGTTGAAGGGTATATGGAACAAGTAACCATAACTCTTATAGTGTTTCAACGTCATCACATGGTTAAGTAATAAGCTATGTAATAACAACTCAAAACTTAAGCAGTAAGAATATGGATCATGCATGGATGAATAACACCACTCGTACTTGTAGCGAGAGTGCACCCCTTCTACACACTCGAAGTGCTCATTGCATTTCTTTAAAGTCACCACTCTTAGTTAAATCAGAGACGCACCTCTCTTATATACTCAGAGTGTCATGTTGGAAGCCTAATGTTAAACCCTACCCTTAGCTTATGGTATGCATGCACATTTGCGTTATGACAGTCTTTCCCGGTTCTCTATCATAAGCCTCCTTGAGGGTTAAGATTTGCTTCTACGTAGTTAGTTAGATTTAGCAGTCCAACGAATAGCTAGCTAATTTTAATATCTTGATTCGGTCTGACATCGGGCTGAAACATCGGGCTGAAATGGGGTGTTACGGTAGTTTTTTTTAGACCAATGGTAGATTTGCTATATCTATGTAGGTGAGTATGCATCTCACTAGCTGGTGTAGGTGGACGGATCAAGAGGCTCATGGTTGGGGATGGTACGGTGTGTATGAATTGTCGTGAATCTTGCTTATGTATTTTGGGGAAATTTGTTACGTATTTGAATTTTTTGTATTTTTGGGAACTATGAGGCTTTATATTGTATTGTGATTTGGGCTAATGCCCTACACCTTGTTATAATGTATGTGGACATGTTAAGTGTGATTGTGTGCCTTAGTATTATTACATTATTATTATCGTTGTGCATGACATTAACTTTGGGGCATAAACAATCGTCTAGAGGGTATGTAAGCTTCAAAGTCCCAGAACATGATGGGGAGCATACCAGATATGCTAAACTTATTGGGTTACAACTATGTGTATGTTAAAGTAATGTGAGTTGGAGGAGCTTAAGGTTTATAACGTGTGAAGAGCCCATGTGAAGACCAAGTGTTAGGGTATGATGCCTTGGCATTCGATAATGCCTCTGTGTCAGTGTATTTAATTTCCATTAGTGGGTATGTAGAACATGTATCCACGACCCTTACGTTACTGAAGTTAAGTTCAACATCATCATAAGAATAAGTTATCTAGTTTAAGGTTGGAATTAGGTATAAGAATCGGATCATGCATTTCAAAAAGCTCAACTTCTTAACTGCAACGGTGGCACGCTTCTTCTGTACTTTAGAGTGGTCATGTTTGTATTATGTAAACTCACCCTCTTAGTTAATAGAGAGGTGCTGCATTTTTCTTAACTCAGAATGCCCATGTTAGGAGCTCCCCTTAAGTTAAAAACGCTTCTACGATAGTAGGATTCAATACTCATTATATATAAAACCCAGTAAGGTGTCTGTCTTAAGCCTCATTGAAGGTTGAGATTCGCTTCCAAATAGTTTTTACATAGTAGTCCAATGAATTCTTCAAATTATAATATCGCACTTTGGTCCGCCCTCGGACCAAAATATGGGGCGTTATAGCAGAACAAGCGGTGGTGACAAGTAGCGCCAGAAGCAGCCCCACACCGGCAAGGAGGGGCCAGGATGTGACCGCAAGCTAGGTGAGTGAAGGCTGGTGCACAAGGGTGCGTGAGGCCGTGTGCTAGGTGCACTGTGGGTAGTGAAGGAGGATGATGCCGTGAGTGGGGGACTGCAGGCGATGGCGAGGACAGGCACCATCAGGGCCGCAGGCATGTGCCTGCGCACACGAGCGCATGCAGTAATCATGGCCATGTGTTCCCTATGAGGCCTCAACATGCGACATGCAACCATTACATGAGCATGTGTTGGACCACGAGGCCCTTAATGGACAACACATTCTTGAATGGGCCACACAGCCCATTTGGTTGAAAGAAAAATAGGCAAGAGTTTTCTTGCCTGAAATAAAATTTTTAAAAACATTTGAATATTGCCACATAGGGTGTGTCTATCCTTGTGCATTTTTTTTAAAAAGGCAACTGCCACCTCTTGTGGCGGCTAATCCTTTAGTTAAATTTTAGGGTAGTTAATTTGCTACGGTTGAGCCCGTGGCAAAATTTAATGTGGCTTAAGTCATTTTTCTACTTGTGTATTTAAAAACTAGTTGATTAAAAATAATAAATATTTTTCAACAGATTATTTTGGAAACTCAATTTAAAGTAATACATAAATTGAAAATCAAAATCTCATTAAAAAATCTAATTAAATATTTTAAAATAAAAAACCAAATTTAAAATTAAAATCAGTATATATTCATAGAAATATAGATCCAAGTATACCCAATAAGAAAATTGAGAGCCAATTTAATACACAAAAATGGATGCTAAAAAATCAGATTAAAAGGTTTAATCTGTTATAAAAAATAAAAATTATTTTCTAAGTTGGTTGATATTACTTTGGTTGATTAATAAAAAACTATAAGATTTCATGGTTAAATTGCAAGAATATTGGAAATTCTGGTTGAAAATCTAGGAGGTCTATATTATAACTTACCTCTAAAAGGGTTGTACAATAGTACTATCTATCCTAGTATTGCAATAAAGAAATATGAAAAAAACTTCATACAACTAAAATATAAATAAGAAGGCAAAATGTTTTTTTTACTTAACAAAGATCTTCATAAAATATATATTAAAGCACTATAAAACCTACCTAGTGAATTTACTATGAAGTCTAACTTGGGAGTTTTAATTCAACTTGAAGACTCAATTAGATATATTTTATTCGATTCTTCACTTATCAAAAACACTCTAACAATAAAATTAGACTTAGTTTCGAATATTCTCTTTTCAGCTTAATTTGATATAAAAATTAGGCATATTTTTCAACACCTAGCATTTAGTTATATGTTTGGAAGAAATCTTGCCACCTTAGCACAACCGTAGATTATGTACACACTTATTTAGTCTAAAAATAATTGTGTGAGACTTCATTAAGTAAAACAAATATTTGGTTCATCAATGCGATTTTTTTTTAGTTGCAACACTTAAAGGAAAAACAAACTACTATTCTAATCAAATAAAAAATAGGAACAATATTTCAAGTAAATTTAGCGGCAGAAAACTTCATATAATTAAAAAGAATTACAGAATGAAGTTCATCAACCTGCTTTAGTTGTCTTAATCCATGCTAATTTTTCATTTGGTTTAATCGTTGTCTTTAATTAAAAATATTAGGTAAATTCAAAATTGAAATTGGGTTGCAATTACGAAATAGATAGGAAATGGTTTCTGGAATCTAAACCATTTTAATATGCTTGCAACAAAATTCTATATAGATGGAAAATCAGGAATAGAACATTTAATGTAGGCAAGTGTATATACTACCCGATTCCGGTAGATATGAATTCTTAAAAACTACATATTATTTTGGATAGTATTTAATGGGTGGGTGACCTCCTGCATGCATCTTAAATGGAAATTTGCCCAAACTTAGTGCTGCCCGTCACGACCAATATAGAAAAACAAAACAACCAAAATCTCCTGGAATAAAAACAAAAATAGAGCAAAAAGAATGTATGTTTAGAAAAATAAAAGTTATACCAATTTGTCTTGATACTTAACTTAAGAAAACTTGACTTGAAGTTTAACTCAATATTAAATAATGAGTGAGATCTGGCTTGTACTTGTTTAATTGATCGGCTCGACTCAAAGCTCGATGCTCTATATAATTAAGGAATAAATTTTTTTACCATATTTATCTTAAATTCCTTTAACCAAATCATAAAATATAATTATATGAAAACAAATCTAAATATATTTATGCATGATTAAATTATATTTTATACGTATAATATCAATGTTGAGATAATTTAATTATAAATTAAACTTTAAAATAAATAATACGAAAAAACATTAGTACATATGAATCAAGCTAATTTAAATTTAGCTCAAACTCAAATCAACTCGAATACTTATTAACTCAAATAAAACTAAAAATTAAATAAATTAAGCTTGAGTCGACTCACCTGATAAACACCCTTATCGATTAGTGTGACGAGGAATAAATGACGTTAAAGTTTAAACTACCGGATGGCAGAGGAAAAGAGTAGGGTCAGATAGAAATCGTACTTAGGTGTGGGCATTAGTCGGATAGATGTCAGCCAAGCTATTATCTAAGTCTGTCCAAAATTTCATCGGACAAAGTTATCTGACATAAATTATTGGCCAAATTATCCGTTGAGCCCAGACAATATTAACTGTCGGAGATCAAAATCTTAACTTCACATAGAACCTTCGTCTCCTTCTGCTTCCGCCACCCTGCGCATTGCCTGTGCCACCCTGCACGTCCCTTGTGAACTCATGGCCGCCCTACTTGCAGCCGCCTATGGATCTCCTCCATCGCCCTTTGATGCCGATGAACCACGGCGGCGATCGATCGCCATCCGGCAAAGGCAAAGCCTTTCTTCTCCGATCGCCGTCGATCATCCACCATCGGTATTCCCTGGCTCAAGCTGGACCGGTAGCTCTGCTTTTTTCAGATGGCGGCGACGGCGGCTCAGGCGAGCTCTTACCAGTCTTGCGAGGCAGGAGGGTGAGTAGTGGCTATGGCGGAGGACTCCGAGAAGAGGTTATAGAGGACCATGGACAAACTCTTCCACTCGCCCAGGCCCAAGCCCCGGCCTTCCCCTTCGTAATGCCTTTCGATTTCGTCGTTGAATTGTTGCAGTGATAATCTTTTTGATGCTTTGAGCAATAATCAATGGTGGCTGATTTGGAACTTTGGAAGAAAATCTTGATTAGTAGAATTTTGCTTATGATACTATCTCTATAATTTGTCATTTTCAAATGATCAATCAAAGCTGCTTTCTTTTTAGTTAATGTTGTATTTATTTATGTACAACACCTTCATTTTTCTCTGAAAATCCGAACACAATTTGAGCTATAGGTTCTGCTAATGATTTAGTTGTGTGCGATTTTTCTTGATCAGTTGATAGTAATATAGCTAATTTGAATGTTTGTGGGTAAGAGGTGGCTTAACCTGATGTAGTCCGGCATTTAAAAAAATCTAAGAGCATGATTTGAGCTATAATATAATCATATCTAATTTATGTTGATTGACTAGTACATAGTAATGTCCCTAGTTTTAATGTGTCTCTGGGTAAAGACGAGGGTTACTTTGTAACTTGTAGATTCTGGATTGGATATTTTCTAACTTAAATTCGTTTGGGTCCATTTGAATAATGAGAAAGAAATAAAGGGAGAAAAGATTTCTTATGTTTGGTTATCAAATTTTTTTTTAAAAATCCCACAAATAAGAAAACTTCTTCACAATTATCTTTTCTATTAAAGTAAGAAAATTAAAAAACACGATCATGTACCTTACAAATAGCCAATCATATTTTCAATTTTTTTCCCCTAATCAAACACATAAAAAACACAAAAAATAAAAAAATGAATTTGTTATTTAATTTAATAATAATTATGGGAGATGTTATTGATAAACCTATATATTTAAGATGGTTATTTTCATAGAACATCATATTAGCCTTATAAATATTGAAGGCATTATGTTATTGATATAAAATATTAGATACTTGGTCGGACAAAGAAATGTTCATATTTTAATTATTTTAATTTAATTAAATTTGGTCGAATATTTTTAGATTCGTAATTAGATTTAGATAATTCGGACTGTCACGCCCACTAGTAATTGCACCTATGAGGTACACTAATAGAGCAGGGCAGGCAAGGCACTAGAATGGCAGAGCGTTGGAACAGGCGGCCTTTAATGGTCGTGCGGCCCACTCCACTTAAAAATTTCAACCGACACAAAAATCCCATACAAAATATATATATTTTTTTAAAAAAATTATTATTGCCATTGCTAAGATGTGGCTATTTTCCGTGGTTATATTTTGCCGCTGGTTGCAGTAGCTGTCCCTTGTTTTATTTTTTTAAAAAATTAATTTTGACAATTGCCACCACTATCGTAAGTGGTGGATATCTATCTTCATTTTTTACCTAGCGAAAAAATTCAATTGCCACCGTTAGTCATGGCTAATCTCATGGTTAAAATTTGCGGCTATCGTTATGTTTTCTTTTTCTAAAAAATTGCAATTGCCACCGCTAGGGTTGGCTTATCACATAGTTAAATTTTGTCACAGCTAAGTAGTGGCAATCCGATGGCTAATTTTGCCACGGGGTGTGGCTGAAAGTCATTTTT
This sequence comes from Piper betle, assembly GCA_033002965.1. NCBI lineage: Eukaryota > Viridiplantae > Streptophyta > Magnoliopsida > Piperales > Piperaceae > Piper > Piper betle. Next base: position 40,301 of record JAURVB010001107.1, read on the forward strand.
GTGATAGTAAGTAGAAGCAAGCTATGGCAACTCAATGGCCTAAATAATTAATTTGCTCAAGAGGAGGGTAAGCTAGTTTATCCTTTTGTGTTTTTTTAAAAAACTCTTTCCGTTGGTTGTCAAAAGATTCTCCTATAGTTTATGGTTTCCGTCTGTTTAATTAAGAGATGTTAGAGTCAACGTTTGAGTTTAACTAGTGGGGCCAGATTTAACCATATATGAGTAAAGGCCGAAATACCACATGATGATAAAAAAACCATCTTTCTATAGAATAAAGTAAATTAAGAAAATTAAAGAACTTGATTATCGGCAAAGGCAAGACAAATATATAATGGCGTCATTCATCATGATATACCATATAGTCGCCTACTTAAAAACAGAAACAAATAAAAGGCGTGCTTATTTACTTATATATATTATCATCATGTCTAAAAGGCAAGACCTGCTGATCACACAACCTAACATCAACTGGGCAGCTTCTAATTGTCACCAACATGCAAGTGATGTTCACCTGGATATCTATATGTATATATATATATATATATATATATATATATATATATATTGCTAGTAGCGGCAAAGGCATGGCAAATATATAATGGCGCCATTCGTCATGATATGCCATATAGTCGCTCACTTAAAAACAGAAACAAATAAAAGGCCTGCTTATTTACTTATATATATTATCATCATGTCTAACATGGAAGGCCTGCTGATCACACAACCTAACATCAACTGGGCAGCATCTAATTCTCACCAACATGCACGTGATGTTCACCTGGGATGCGGGGAAGAGCGTCACCCTCCAACACACAGACGTCGTCAACTCTAAACACGAAGATCTGCTCATCCCCGACCTGATGATCACGACGTGGGCAATGCCACATACTAATCACCGCATTCTCTCTTGCACCCAATTTATCAATGAGCGACCTCCAATCAGCATAAAGAGCAAAGCAATCTGGTTTCGATAAGATGTGCATCTTCCAGGCAGTGGGGAAGATAAGACACTCCAGAAAAATGCCCTCTTTGTCTGCTGCTGGTAATTGGCGGGCTTGCATGAAAGCAGTATGAGTAGGAGGGTTGAAGAAACTTCGAAGTCGGGCATGATAAGTAGCTTGAAAAGGAACAGGAAGCCTTCGGGTTCGAATCATCTCTTCCATCACAGGTGGTGTGAGATGAATCTGCAGAACGAATTTGGGGTTGTCTGGGAAGGTGACGACGGCCAGGTTGAAGAGCTCTCGCATGACCTTGAAAAGATATTGTGCAAGGGTGCAACTTTGTAATATGATCTGGGTACTTACCATAAACACGAATAAGGGCGTACATCCTACTTTTATATATATATATATATATATATATATAAAAGAGCGAGATCTAGCATGGTAGTGATTAGTTAGCTATTCATGTTCATGCTAAATGTACATACATATGACTCATGCAGATTCATAAGCCCTAACTGATTCTGTTAAGTCATGAGGAAGGGATATATAGTGAAAATTTCATGAAAGCATGTAAGTTAAATGGGTTGTGATCATTTGTAAGGTGTGAGCGATGAGCTAGTTGTGTTTTCAAAGTGCGGGCGTGAATTAGACGAAGGTCACAAGTACGTCCTCTTATGTACTCTCTATATATATCCGTCTTCATCTATAAAAGAGGGATGTGTAAACGAGCCAAAAATCAATCTCACAATCTAGCCAAAAAATTATGTCACATAAATCTTGTTTCTATAAAGATTCATACCTATTTACAAAAGGGTTTCTCTTATTTACAAACGGGTGTGACTTTTTACATATATGTGCAACTCTTCCTTACTAACGGGTGCCAATCATAATCTACCAATAAAATCGTGTTATATAAGCTTATATATATGAAAAGTCACACCTATTTAAGCGGGTATAATTTTTATTTACAAATGGATATAACTTTTTACATAAATACGTAACTATTCCTACCAACGGATGTCTCTCACAATTTAGCCAATAGAATATTCCCAGATAAACTTCTTTTTATGCCAAGAATTTTACCCTTTTACAAATAGTTGTGACTCTTCCTTCAAAATAGTATGATTCTTCATATAATTATACGACTCTTCCTTACTAAATAATCATCTTTTCGTCTTCCACCCTTTGAGATTGTCTTCTCTTTCTTCTAAAATTTTTTTATTACCTGTATTTTTTGTACTAAAAATTTAAAATAATTATACTACCCCGTCACATTTCAAATTTTATTTCATTGTACTTAAATTCCTATATAGACTATATTATAGATGGGTAAAAATATTAAAATATCCACCGAAGATGGGTAAAAATGTTAAAATATGCACCGATATTTTTTACAATATCTTTTAATTTTATAATTTTATTTATTACTTTTTAAATATTGAAAAATATTTTTTAAACTTAAAGAATATTTGTCTATGTAACTTCGCTTTATTTTTGAAATAGCATTTTTGCTTCTATATTTCAATTTAATTTGGCTACTTTCCTTTTTTGTTCAATTTAATTTAGCTATTTTATCTTTTTGTTTCTATGATTGGACAAAAGGTTAGTAGAGTTCTATCTCTTAAACAAATCTAGCCCCATTGATTTTTTAACATAACAAATAATGTGATATTTATTAATATATATTTTTTACAGTGCATGATCTCATGACTATTGAGAGTAGAATGTACACAACCTACTAATTTTAAATTCATCTCAAGCCATTTTATCAACTAATCAACTTATTATCTATCTATGATTACATGGATTAATATTAACAATTTGTGTGGCATAATTGAACAGTTTTAAAAGCTTAATATATATTTTTTTAGTAAAATTAGTAAATTATATTTGTAATATATGTATACTATTTAAAGAAAATTTTCAATGTAGGTCCATGCATAGCGCGATAATTTGGCTAGTTAATATAATGGGAGAACCCAATACCGGATTTTGATTGAAAGTAGGAATTTTAACCGATCATGTAAAACCTAGACTTTTCGCCAAACAGTTTTACTAACGGTTCGATCTTGACCCATATCGAGTTACTTTCCTGACACTTTATGTCGCATTGGTATGTATAGTGTAGTATGTGCATCATGACTTTAGTCTCCCCCGGTACTCGACATGTCTGGTTGGACATTAAATCGTCTCGGCTCTTATTTTTTATTTTTTGAGTCGAGTGTAAATAGGTTTAGGATCACATTTCTTGCAAGTCTAGATTGCTCGTCGTGTGTTTGGAACCCCTTTAGGACCGTCCTAGCCCCTTGGGACCCGTGTTGCTGTGGTTGTCCTAGCCAATGTAGGGTGAAAACCTTAAATTTTAGGGATTTCGATCAACCCATACTTTATTAAGTATGACACCCATACCTTTTTACGTATGACATTTTACCTATGACATCACAAGTCATGCCTTCGTAGTTGGGAGCTTGCCCTTTTTCTTTAAAAGCCCTTCTTGTTCCCTTTTTTCACTCTTTTCTTTATCTCCTCTAACCCTCCTCCCTCTCCTTGGTTACTCCTCTTTCTTCCTTGGCCTATTCCAACTTCCTTCAAACTCTCCACACCTAGCCAAGGCCTAGGGTTGTAGGTCTTGGGGTGGGAAGCCCCAAGAGACCTCCCATTAGTTCATTGGAGGTAAGCTCCTCCTTGCCCTCCTTGCTTGTTGTACGTATTTGGTTCTAGATCGACGTAGGTTGCTTCATGTTTTGAATTGTTTATGTTTTTTTCTTTGTAGCTGGTTGAGTTGAGAAAATATGTGGTGGTTTCATAATTTTTTCATGTGTAAATTAATTGTTATATATTTTTAAATACTTAGTGGTTACTATTTTGCACAGATCTAATAGATTCATAAGTCATGGTCTAGAAGGCCTTTTTGCTCTCTGTTTACTTTGTTGAGTTCATGAAGTCAAGATATACAACTCTGATGTTCATCTCTTTGGTTGATATGGCTTGTATGATGCAATAGAGGTGCTAAATGTGGTGAAACGTGGTAGCTTTCAAGATTGCTATGATCTGGCCGCACATTTCCCCTATTTGTACACCTTGATGCAGGCTTCTGATAATGTCCACCTTAAACATGCCTGTTGATATGCGTGTGGCCTTGTTCATGTAAATTTTCCCACTAAGATAACTACTTAAAGGGCATGAACAAAATCCCCATCTTTTTGGTGTATATACTATGATGCCTATATGCCTTGTCATGCTTTGAATTTGTGCTCCATTGTGAGCTAATTAAAAGTGGTTAATAAAATCTATGAAAATTATAGATGGCCTCACGATTGTTGACTAAAAACCAGAAATTTTTTATAATAACCCTGCCCAAAGTCTAAAATAATTGGCTAAGTCATTTTTTAAAAGTGGTTAACCAAGTTAAAGATATATAATTCATTCCCACTTATAAACATGATCTTATCTCATTAGGTATTAGATGTTAGACTAAATTGAGGATCTCACAATCCACTCACCTTAGGAAATTTCATCCCCGAAATTCTTACACTTGGCCCATTGCTAGCCCCAGACCACGACCTTCTTTAGCCCGTGACTGATAGCTTAGCCAACATCCTTAGTCCAACCCACTATCTAACACGGAATTAGGAGGCTCTATTATCATTTGTAATGACCCCGTCCAAAGTGCAAATTAATGGGCTAAATCATTTCTTCAAATGTGGTTAACTAAGTTAAAGATATATAGTCCATTCTCACTTATAAATAGGATCTTACCCTAATAGGTATTAGATGTGTGGCTAAGTTGAAGGATCTCATAATCTACCCACTTTAGGAAATTTCTTCCTAGAAATTCCTACTCTTGGCTCATGCTAGCCTTGGCCCACGACCTTCTTTGGCCCGTGACCAGCAGCCTAGTCAACGACCCTAGTCCAGCTCACCAGGCTTTAATATTATTTGTCCGGCCCAAAGTGTAACATAATGAGCTAAGTCATTTCTTCAAAAATGGATAACCAAGTTTAAAGATCTATATAATCCATTCCTACTTATAAACATATGATAACTATTACTAATATCATCACTTGATTTAATTCAAGTCAATTTGAATTCATTATGAATTAATTAGTATTTAATCACTCATTAATCAAACCCAAACTAAAAAACACAAACACTATAGATGCATGCAAGAGGAAAAAGGAGAGGTGCACCAATACGCGAGAGAAGATGGAAAGGCTTCCAATAAGGAAGAGCCGATGCTAGAGGGGAAAACGTATTGAAAAATAGACGCTCTAGCCAAATCAACCTAAAGAAAATATTTTCCCTCAAGCTACTCAATTAACTTCTTTAAGATCTCCCTTTGTGAGCCAAATGTGCTAAAAACTATCAAGAGGATGTTTTATTTGACATCAATAGAATTCTCCTTTATATAGAAGAATATGTGTGGAGTTCAAGAAGTTACTACATTAAACTTTTATAGAAAAGAACATAATCACACATTACTATATTAAACACCAACCATTAATGTTATAATAAAAAGTCAAGAACTAACTATTGAGTTTTTTCAATGCAAATGGGTGTCAAATCACACTCACAACTCCAATCCCAAAAATCTTCCACCAACAATGTGGGGAGACAAAGTCTTCCCTTATCTTCAACTCTCAACCAAAACTCCATCCTTACGCACCATGTTAGCCTACCAAAGAGACCCAAACCACTACCAACCCAAGGCCAATGGGTTCAACCAGTGGTTGAACCTTATTCGACTGAAAGGAAAAAAATAAAAAGAATAAAATAAAATACAATAAATAATACTTATTTAAAACAATCCATAAATACCTCTATACAGATACACTAAAGGTAATAATTGATAATTTATGATATTAATTCTCAAGAATTAATTTTATTAAATAATATTTAAGATTCGTTTTAAGATTTACAAAACCCTAAATAAAATAACCTAGTTATTTTTGGGGTTTTAGAATTTTTGTTAAATTTAAAAATCATTTAGGAGGTTAGTTTGATAGGCTTTCACGAATGCAAGGTCAAACCCTAGTTTTTTAACTCCAGATGTAAAATGTAAAATCCTAGACAAATGGTGATTAAATTGCATGAATTTTTTCCCACACTTTATTTTGTGTCCCTATATGACCATATTAAAATTTGGGAGCATTTAACTGAGTAGATCTTGCGTTATAATTTACCCAAACCCAATAGGTCTACCAAGTTCAAGAAATGATTTAGTCAACACCTCCCATTTCCAAGTTTACTTAGACCCAAATACTTGGAGTTTTGACCCCAAATCTTACTAGATTCAAGAACACTGTGTTGGCTAGCTCTTCCCACTTAACTATGCCCATTTGAAGTCTCCAAGCCATGATTGACACTTTGTAAAATTAGTGCACAGACTAGGAACACAGTTCCCAACACCTTAACCTCAACTTAATGTGCCTTGTTTACCAAATTGTCCCATGGGCAAACACTTAATAATTTTTACACCAACCTCATAGAGTGTCAGGGTCAATTGGTCCAAATTTAAGCCCATTTGGACACTGTTTGGCATGTCCAAAAAATCTATCAGTTTAGTGTGTTTGACGAAGCCCTAGGTATAAGACTTTTTACTAAGGGTGCTTCAACACCAAACCCTAACTAAGGTTATCTAATGATGTGCAACACTCTACTAAGTAAGATAATAAAGACAAGTTTTTTCTGAGTCATGCATGTGAGAAGGCGTTGCCTTGTTGTGTGTGTCGATGTAATCCGATCATGATTCGAGTTTTATCTTTTTGCTAGGTTATGCGGAGTGAGCTCATTGAGTTAGGGCAAGGAGGTCGACTCATCTATGTTTGTAGGATTCTTTTGCTTTATCTCTGTTTGGTTCAATGAGTGAGGTTTTCACCGAGTTTTAGACATAGGAGGATGTTGGCAGCGTTTTATTGGATCCCTCTGATGCCAGGCCATTTAGCCAAATTTTCCTATAGTTTTACAAAATTTCAAGGATGAGATCCCTTGATAGTTTTCAAACTGGAAGATTCAACAAACTTATGATATAATCCCCTATCTAATCCTACTATATAAATATATATGTGAATTTTATGGTTTTTACGAATATGAAAGTGAGCGGTATGGGTATGTATGAATTACACTTGTATTCCTTTTCACCCTAAAGTAGTACATGTGAGTAAGGTACTATAAATGCAATGCGTTTCTAGAATTCATTTCACTATCATTATTCCAAGCCATCTAAGTATCGTGACTGTGATATACGAAGGATCTGAGGGCATAAGCATAAGTATGTATACATAAAAGTATGAAGCCATTGATTTGATTCGATATGTTTTATGTTATTTGGCTGTGTTGTCCCAAGCTTACTGCCTGTAATGTATTCTGGAAGTTTTATAAATTCTCGTGAGGGTATGATTCTTAGCATCTAATGACATATTTGTGTTTAACTTTACTTGTAGGGTATGTGGAACAGGTAACTATAACCCAATGTTTATTTACCGATTCATCTGCATTAAGAAGTTAAGTTACCTAATCCAACAACTAGAACTAAGAATAAGATTGGAGCATGTAACAACATCCAACCTCTTAGCTAAATTGGGGGTGTTATCTTCGTGTAGCTCGAAGTGATCATCGCAGTCATAAAGTCACCCCCGTAGTCACAAAGTAGGTTTTACCTCTATTATAGCTGATAGTGCTCATAAATAAGCTTTAAGTGTAAGATCCGTCCTATGTAGTATGACTTTCCATGCATCATATGAAACTCAGTATTGTATCTATCTTAAGTCTCTTAGAGGGTTGAGATCTACTTCTGTAAAGTGTGTATGTAATAGTCTAATGAGCTGCTTTTTAAATTATAATATCACGATTATGTTCATTCCTTCGGGCTGAATTAGGGCGGTACAACTTGGTATCAGAGCCAACCTCTAGGACTATTGAGGTGGCTAACTTTCAGAATGCTTGTGTTGTATGTGCATGTTGTATGTTTTATGTATGATGTACTATATGCTTGTATGTGGTATGCTTGGATGTGTATGTCATGGTTAATACCACCCCACTCTAAACTGATCCACAACCTAGCCAATAGGTATATTTTGTGTGTGTGTTTTCACTAACCCATTTTGTGTTGGACAGACTGCTAGTTTGTAAAACATGCCTGTTGTCAGTTTAGTGATCAACAATGGAGCATATCAAATGGCTGAGTGACACGGACCTTCACTGGAACTTGTCAGGCGATCCCCATTGCTTTCATGGGAGCCAATAGTAGACGCCGAGCTGATAAAGGTGCTGTGGGAGGAGTAGTAGGCCCTAAGGGATGAGCATATGAGAGCATGGGAGGCCCAACAACAGATCACATGATGATATGAGTCAGCTATTGGACACAATTTGGGAGATGTCCATGGTTGTAGCCAGATTGGAGAAAAGCCGAAGACTCCTGTAGAGGCCTCTAAGCTGAAGTGTGTGCCACCACCTCCACCACAAGCTGCACATTTTCCACATGTCCCCATAGCCCCACCCACAGTAGGGTTGCACAAGATCCTAGCCTCAGGGATGCTAGTGGAGAGGTGACCTATAAAACCCCGAAAAATAATTAGGTTATTTTGTTTAGGGTTTTGTAAATCTAAAAATGAACCATAAATAATATTTAATTAAATTATTTTTTAAGAATCAATATCATAAATTATCAATTATAACCTTTAAAGTACCAGTACAATGATATTTATGGACAATTATTTTTACTCAATAGTCAGTTCTTTTGACTTTTCGTTATCACACAAATGACTGCTATAGTTATGTGTGATTACGTTCTTTTCTATAAAATTTAATGTAGTAACTTCTTGAATTCTACACATATTATTCTATATAAAGGAGAATTCTATTGATGGTAAATAAAACATCAACTTGATAGTTGTGTGCATATTTGGCTCACAAAGGGAAGGCTTAAGAGAAGTTTCATTCATATTAAGATCAAGTGTCATAGCTTCAGATGCCTCATCACAATTCCAGGTTTGTATAATTACTTGAAATGTTATATATTATTATTTGGGAGTCTTGGTCGGCCTGAGCCCACATTCGACCACCATGCGCCGAGCGCAACCGGGTCAAAAATTGACCGACACTGGGCAACACCCTTAAAATTCTTTAAAGATTATGTACCTGCCCCCATGCTGAAAGGGGTGATAGGGCTAGTGGCGCAAGACGACTCATTATGCACTTGTGATACCGAGAGGGTGAGTCAATGGCAAACATCGGTAACTATAGGCCGAGGGCCACATAGCATGTGTGCACATACATGGGATTGTAGCTGGATAGGGTGGCCGCCCTCCTAGCATAATAAGAGCTCGGCATAGGCTCATAATCATTAAAAGATTCAAATTCAAATATTGTGGAATATATTAACTTGTTTCTTGTAATTATATGACTTAGTGTTTTTATCACTAACGCGGAATTGCCTCCGCAGTGTGACAATGGAAGGATGGGTAGAGTCGGGACAACTGGAGGATTCTGTTATTTGACTATTATTTTTTCTTATTTGTTATTATTCTTTTAGATTGTTTGCATGGCAGTGGGATTTTGGTTTGGTTCATGGGGCTTAGATTATTCCGAGTATTTGTTATATTAAATTTTATGTCATGGGTTTATTTAAAATATTAAAAATTAATAGAAAATTAATTTATGAGACACTTAGTTTCATATAGTAACACTTGGCTCGTGTCTCAGAATGAGCAGATCATTTCGTGACCAGCAGCCCCGGGTGCAAGAGGGATGGCAGAGCCAGAGGGTTAGACAAAAGGGTCAAAGATAGGGTCCCCACAGTCAGGCTAATCTACCCACAGTTGAGGTCATATAGGCATTGAGGCATGATGTTCAGTAGGATGATGGGCAGAGTCAGGATGCTAGGCCACAAGAGCAGAGTAGGGTGTATGCTACTATAGTCTAGGAGGTGGTCGAGGATGCCACAGTGATCACAGTTACCTTACTTATCCATACGGCACCTGCCAATGTATTGTTTGATTATGGTAGCATGGGTACTTTCATAGCAAAGACATTTGTCGATAGGATTGGCATGCCTGTAGAGGATCTAGGCTATGATTTGGTTGTGTTGACTCCTACTGGAGTTGTTCTCACCACAAGAATGTGTGTGAGGGGTGTCGTTGTGCTTATCCAGCAGCGCATCTTGTTGACTGATTTTATAGTGTTGCTGATGAGGGAGTTTGATGCGATATTTAGCATAGATTAGATGACGCAACACCATGCATTGATAGACTGCTAGAAAAAGAAGTGGCAACTCAGACTAAAGCAGAATGTTTGAATTGCATTCTAGGGCAAAGGCAGAGACTGAGACAGATGTTTGATCTCATTTCAGTGAGCTCAGTGATAACTCTATAAAAGAGTTATTATTCTTTGCATTTTATATTGAGTTTTTGTTATGTTTTGAGTGATTTTTATTTCAATTTTATTAGTTTAAAAGTTTATTAGATATAATTAATAATGTGAAAAATTATTGTGATTTTGGTGTAAAAAGTGCTAATTAATGTTGTTCTAGCCGGGTATAAGAGTTAAAAGACGATCCGATATCAATTTGAGGACCTGGAAACTATAGTGAGTGCTCGCGCACTGGGAATAGAGCGCTCGAGTGCTGGCCTTTCTCTTAAGAAAGTATTATGGCCGAGAGTTGAGCGCTTGAGCACTGGCGGCGGGAAAATTGATTTTTCTCATATATTTGGAGATCCTGGTAGACCCCACTTGTAATATTTGGGTGGATCCTTTATAAACTTGATTAGGGTTTTAAAAAGAGAAGAACAACATTAGACGACAAAGTGATAGCATGAAAGATGAGAAGGAACGATGAAGAAGTTGGATCAGAAGAGGAAGATGCATTCTCCGAAAGAGTTTTTCTTTATTTTGATTTACTTTTCTTTGTAATTAAATGATGTCTTTATTATCACATATGAATTTCTTGAGTTTAATCGAATACTTTATGGATTAAACTCTTTTCTAGAATTTTCAATGACACCTAGTGCATGGATTAATAAAAGTTATTAATTTTTATCTATGTGATTGTGATGTTGGATCATCTATTTTATTCTATTCTTAATGCTATCATTGGACTGGCCACCTATTGTTAGATCTAGAGATTTGATCTTATCTAGATATAGAAAGATTAAATTTGTCATTGAATAAAATAGCCTTTGTTCATCTATTATAGGTGATTTACATATGAGATAGAGATATACTCATATGTCTTGGGTAACTGTTAAGGGCAAAGCTTAAAGTATTATTTTGCATACACAATTTCATAGAGATATAGGAGTTGGGAGTTGAGTGCCAGTGATAAGTTTATGGTGAATCGAGAGATGTCATAAATAATTAATTCCGTGGTTAATGATTCAAATGTGCAACTCATAGGTAGAAGTTATAATTTTAATCATATAGAGCACTAGATGAAATTGAAAATCCTAGGTTTGTCGTCTTGATGTTAATATTTGATTTAAATATTACATTTTAGATTAGTTTAGCATTAATCTATAATTTAATCACTCTTTGAATTCATTTCTATTTAAGTATAATTAATTAAATTAGTTTTGGTAATCAAGAATTTCTACTAATAATTTCTCATGGGATGATACTTTCTTATCACTTTTATTACTTGATTTGGCATGTGCACTTATGTTATAATTTCCACATCACTAAGTGATTGATTGAGTGGGGTTGTGAGATCTTCCTTGCCACACTGGTAGCTTCAGCCGATTTCTCAACATCAGTGCTAGAACAGATCCCAGTGGTCAGTGAGATTGCTTACGTGTTTTTAGATGTGGTTTTTGGACTACCACTAGCTAGGGAGGTGGAGTTCACCATTGATTTAGTTCATGGTACCATGCTTATCTCTAGGGCATCGTATCGGATTGCACCACTTGAGCTTAGAGAGCTCATGACCCAATTACAGGAGCTATTGGAGGAAGGTTTCATTAGGCCAAGTGTCTTGCCTTGGGGTGCTCTAGTCCTCTTCATTAGGAAGAAGGACGACAACATGAGGTTGTGTATTGACTATGGAATGCTCAACCAAGTGACAATGCAGAATTATTATCCACTCCCATGGATAGATGATTTGTTTGATCAACTTGGAGGAGCTATAGTATATTCTAAGATAGATCTTCTATCTGGCTACCATTAGTTGAGGATACGAGGGGAGGATGTACTGAAGATAACTTTCAAGACTCTGTATGGGCATTATTAGTTATTAATCATGCCTTTTGGACTGATTAACGCACCGATAGTGTTCATGGATCTCGCGAACTAGGTGTTTCAACCATACTTGGACTAATTTGTGATAGTGTTCATGGATGATATCATGATTTATTCGAGGTCAAGATAGGAGCACGAGACACACTTGCAGATTGTTTTGCAGATTTTATGGGAGCATCGCCTCTATGTAAAGCTCTCCAAGTGTGAGTTTTGGCTATATGAGGTGGTCTTTTTAGGACATGTTATATCAGTAGTTGGAATAGCTGTGGATCTAGCTAAGGTCAAGGCAGTATTGAGATGGAAGAGACCTACCACAACCATAGAGACACAGAGTTTTCTGGGATTGGTCAAATATTATAGGAGGTTCATATAGAGTTTCTCCTCCTTGGCAGCCCCTCACACACCATTGACAAGGAAGGATGAGTGTTTTTTGTGGATAGATGCTTGTGAGTTAAGTTTTCAAACTTTGAAGGAGGGACTCACTACTGCCCCAGTGTTAGTCTACCTGATAGGCAAGATGACTATGTTGTGTATAGTGACGCCTCTAGTGTTGGACTTGGATGTGTTTTGATGAAGAGGAGAAGAGTGATTACTTACGCATTCCGACAGCTAAAAGTTCATGAGTAGAACTATCTGACACATGATTTAGAGCTTGCAATAGTCGTGTTTCCTCTATGCATATGGAGACACTATCTATATGGAGTGTCCTTCTAGCTCTTTATCGATCATAAGAGTTTGAAGTACATCTTCACGCAGAAGGACCTAAATGGCAGACAACGCAAATAATTAGAGTTTCTCACAGATTATGATATTGAGATTCCCTACTACTTAAATAAGGCAAATGTGGTCACAAATGCTCTGAGCAGGAGACCAGTGGTATGTAGAGCAATAATGGCAGCCATGGATATATAGTATGGAACCAAAGAGAGGATGTAGTAAAGTGACACCTTGTGGTGGTGTTGGCGAGGCTAACTATGAGTCCGACTATAGCTGATCGTATCAAATAGGCTTAGGTAGTTCATTAGTTGCCTGAGTAGTGGTTTCTAGAGGGGACTCATTGCGATCTGATTAGAGGAAGATGGTTTGTACTGGATGAGAGGATGAATATATGTGCCAAATGTTGCAGGATATCTGTAACACCCCGATTTTGGTTCATTTAAGAACCGAATTAGAAATGTTTCTATTGAATCGAGTCACATTTAAAGTTGTCGATTGGTACGACTCAATCGATAAAATAGATCGAAACAACCCGCTTGGTGTTAGGAGAATGGAAGACATTATTAATACCTGTCAAAACACATCAAATGTAAATAAAAGTAAGAAAGTAAATAACTATGCTGAGCCCAAGTGTGTGTAGCGTTTATCTGTCCTCCCACCAAAGTCGACTCAGAAAATGCGCTGCATTACACAGTACCATCATACACTGCACTACCTCATAGTTTGAAGGAGTACTAGTGTGATTCATATATATCTCTATACTGCTCACTCTCTTATATGTGAAATCTATTAAAATGCGCGTACTTATATAATAGGCTTAGGAAAGAGGCTTATATCATACATTTCTGGAGCCTAAGTTCAAAAACCAACAAAGGATCTCATCCTTGTAGTTTTATTAAATATGGGTAGAAAATACGGCTAAATAGCCCGACATCGGACGGGATCCGATAAAACTCTGCTAATGCCATCATATGTATAATACATGATCAAACTCTACACGTAAGGAATCAAGTAGAGAAAGAGAGAGTCCTATGAACTTGTGGTCCAAGCTCCAAGCGTATCTGCACATCTACGGCGAGCTTGGACTCTAGAACCTACATTGGAACCCACTACTAAGTAAAATACTAACATCCCTATATGAAGCACGCTTGTGGTGTGTGCTCATATCATCAATACATCCTAATAAAAAGACTATACTAAATAAACATACCTCTAAACACACAACATGTAAATCGAGACATAATATAGAGAATAACTAATAACAAATAATAAATAACTAGATACATACAATCATGAATAAATAGATAGATAAGAAATACATAAAAATAATCAATACTCTAATTATAAAATAATAATATCATATCCTATATACGTAAATGGCTAAACATGAGAAATATCAGCTAGATACTTGTATTAGTAAACATATACATAAATAAATAAATATATATATATATATGATAATTTAATAAATAAATAGTTAATAGTCATTAATAATGAATATTAATAATATCAAAGTTACACAATACAAGAATACATAATCAAATACAAATAACTAATCACATACACGCGAAGAAGCAAATAGATATATATATAAAATTTAATAAACATAAATAAGATTAATATTAATAAGTAAATATACCATTAATAATAATAATAAGTAATCATATAAACATGTATTATAATTAATAAATACATGAATAATAAGAAATGAATAATAATAGTAAATAAATAAATAATTAAATAATAAATAAACAAAAGTAATCATAACATTAATAACATGCTAAATCATGTGAATATGCATCTAAACAAATATAGAAGTTCTCAAATTACTCGAAAATAGTAGAAGAATGGACGAAAATGGGCTGAATCGGACCGAACCAAGCTAAACCAGACCAAATCGAAAGTGCTAAACCAACCCAGTCTGGGTTAATCGGAAAATGGGCTGGGTTGGCTAGGCTGGTGGACATGGCATGGAGATGGACTCGCAGACTCGAGCATGACCAATGGGACGCAGTCGCATGCTGGCAGACACAGTGGCGGGCAGGTGGGTAAATGGGCCGAATAGTGGGTGGCAGTGCCGGTCGTCGAAGAATGTCGATGATTGCACGATTGGGGTCGCTGCTGGTCAAGATTGGAAGGTGGCATCAAGGCGGTGGTGGTGGTGGTGACGACCGGTCGGATTCCGGCCACTGGCTGGCCGAAAAACAGCAAGCAAGGGGCGGATCGCAACCACGGCGGTCATCATGGGTTGTCTGAAAATGTAAATCTAGGCAAGATGAAGTTGTAGGGATGATCGGATTGGCCAGTGGTGGCTCGCCAGCACCACAAAATGGCCTGAAAGGGTGGTGGCGGCGGCTGAAAATGACACTGAAAACACCATCACTGGCGGCTACTACAGCGGCTCTAATGGCGATGGTGGGTACGGATTGGTAGCCGGCCGCAAGATGGTCACAACTGTACTGATGGTGTGCTTGGAGGAGGGCCGGGGTGTTGCCGGTGGCGAGCCGAAGTAGTGGTGGCGCTAAAGGGTGTGAAGCTTTGAAATGTGAGAAATCTATGGAGTTCAAATAGAGAATGCCAAGTTTGAGTAGACGGCTCGGATTTTGCTACGTGGCATGATCTGAGCGTCTGACAACTGAGTGGCCTAGTGGGGTCCACCTATGGGTATATATACAATATACACATAGACGAAAAGCTTGGATCGAGGCCGTCCGAACTCAAAACTGACTCGAGTCCTGAAATTGACTCTATAGGCGGGAATCGAGGTAAGAAGGGTAAATGGGCATCGAACCCTAAACTAAATCAAGCTGGGCCCACCGGGGCACAATCTAGTGATTTGAAATTCCTATGCTGCATGCAAATGAAATAGCCAAAAAATCCCAAACGGATACTAAACGCTGCATCGGCCTAGATCTAGGCCTAAAATGCTGACTAACTCATAAAAAAATTATATGTATACCTCACGTGTACACTGATAACTCATGTTCTACTGTATCATAACTGAAACTATCATACGCATGTTGGGTATACTCAACCTCAACAACATGCACATATGGCCATCTAAGCCTCATACTCATATTCATAAAATTATTTTGGTTCGAGCTCGATCGAATCGATTCGAAACTCCCGAAATGGACAAAACTAAAATCGGGCAAAACACCAAAAATGGGGTTTTACAACATCAAGGACTGCATGAGGACATTCTTTGCAAGATCCATTACTCAAGGTTCACAGTGCATTCGGGCTCAGTGAAGATGTATCCAACCTGTGCTAATCTTATTAGTAGCCAGGACTGAAGAAGGATGTCTTCGACACTATTTCGCAATATCTTGTCTGTCATCAGGTCAAGATTGAGTACTAGCGACCAAGTGGTTTGTTGCTGCTATTGCCACTGCCAGAGCGGAAGTGGGACTGGATTATATGTGATTTTGTGATATATATACCCCCTTCCAGATGTCAGATGGATGTCGTGTGGGTTATAGTCGATAGGTTGATGAAATCAGCATACTTTATCCCAATTTGTATGACCTATCCTGTATTGATGTTGGACAGGTTTTACTGAGACCAGATTGTCAGGCTCTATGGAGTTCCTTGGGAGATTATATCAAATAGGGACTCATATTCACCTCTTCCTTCTTCTGAAGATCTTTCCAAAGAGAGCTAGATATGGATACCAGGTTCAGCGTAGCCTATCATCCACAGATCGACCGCCCGTGTAAGAGGACAATTCAGAGCTTGGAAGACTTGCTTTGATTGTATTTGATGGGCTTAGGTGGATCTTGGGAGGAGCATCTACCCTTGTTAGAATATGCATACAAAAATAGCTACCAGGCTAGTATCAAGATGACACCTTTCGAGGCATTGTATAGTAGGTCGTGTAGATTGCTAACATTTTGGCTAGAGGGCGGTGAGCCATTGATAGTTGAGCCGGAGTTGTTTCAGGAGTCCCTAAGGATGGTTGAATTGATTCGACAAAGACTATCAGCTGCTCAGGATAGGCAGAGGGTGTATGTAGATCAGCGGCATTGGGATATCAACTTCGCCCCCAGCACCTCGTCTTCCTGAAAATCTCATCAACCAAAGGAGTGTACGCTCTGGGAGGTGGGGGAGCTGAGTCCACGATATATTTCCCCATTCGAGTTGCTCAGACGAGTTGGCAAGGTAGCTTATGAACTAGCATTTTCACCCAGCTTGTAGGCCGTACATCCAGTATTCCATGTCTCCATATTGAAGAAGTACGTGTTGGATGGATCTCACAGACTATTGCATAAGGAGCTCGACGTCCAGCTCAACCTATTCTACGAGGAAGAGGCCACACGAATTCTTGACCGATCTATGAAGACTCTCCGTAGGAAAGAAGTACCTCTCGTGAAGGTGCTCTGGTTACAATAGGGAGTTGAGGAGGTCACCTACGAGTGTGAGGATGAGATGCGGCAGCGCTTCCCCAAAATCTTCCTTTTGGAGGATGGAGGTATGAGGTATTAGCAAATTCCAGTTGTGTGTGCTATTGTTTGAGTGTTGCTGTGTTGTGGCGTTTTGCTACGTGTGTACCCCCCTTAAGGCAAATTTCGGGACTAAATTTTCTTAAGTGGGAGAGGATGTAAAACCCAAACATGTTTGCTTGAGGGTTTTGAGTTGGATTAATCTTAGCCCGGATTGGGTTAGTTGGGTCTAGTCCTACTTGTCGTGAGTCGATATGGTGTAGGTCCACCCCCTAAGCCTCCTTCGGTGCTCGATATGCCCATTTGGATACTACACGCCCAACCTTTTCATGTTTGATTCAGTCAAGTCGGGGGTTAGATAGATGTCAGAACCATGTCCCATGCCTACTTTGGTTGCTTGACATGTGTTTGGAAGCCCTTTCGGGCTGTCCTAGCCCTCGTGGGACTCGTGATGCAGTTCCCAAGGTCGTCCTGGCTACTTTAGTGTGAAAACTTTTATGTTTTGGATTTTGGGCCAACCCATGCCTCATTAAGTATAACACTTATACCTCCATAGGTGTAATAACCTTTGACATCACCAAACCATGTCGTTGGTGGTTGGGTCCCTTTTTAACTCATTTCGTCATCTCCTCCAAACTTCCTGTTTGCTCTTTGGCTTCCCTGTTCATCTCTAGGCCTTCCTTACCTCTCTAAGCGCTTCCTAGCCAAGCCTAGCCACCTACGGTCATAGGTTTTGATGTAGGAAGATCAAAGAGACCTCTTGGTCCCCTTGAGGTAAAGGCATCCCCTCTCCACCTCTCATCATCATTGTGTGTCGTATGTTTGCTTCCCCTCGAATGTTTTGTATATGCACTATTTTGCCATAAAAATCATATCTTGCATTATAAATAACTTTTTTACATGATTCTTGTTTTGTTACGGTCATCACAATCTGGCCTACATATTTTATGTTTATAATTTCTTTTGTTATGATGTTTATATACATTTAGGGGTGCCAAACATAGTGAAAGATGGCAGCATTCATTATCCCTATGACCTGGACACCTCTTTCCCCAATTTGTACACCCTGATCTAGGTTGCTAGTAATGTCCATCTTTTGCATGCTTGTTAATATATGTGTTGGTTTACTTTTGTAAAATATTCACACTAAAAAACTACCTAAAGGGCATGAACAAAACTTCTAATTACTTGGTGTGTTCTCCATGATGTATGTTTGCTTTGCCATGCTCTGAGTTTGTGCACTATGGTGACCAAACTAAAAGTGGTTAATAAAATCTGCACAAATTACATAATGACTTGTAATGCCTTGCCCGTTCTGAGCCATGAGCCAACTGTTACTATATAAAACGAAGTATCTCATAAATTAATTTTCCATTAATTTTTAAGATTTTAAATAAAATCAAGAGATAAAATTTAATATAACAAATGCTCGGAATAATTTATGCCCATGAACCAAATCAAAATCCCACTGCCATGCAAACAATGTAAAAGTATAATAACAAATAAGAAAAAATAATAATAGTCTAATAAGAAAGTCCTCTAGCTGTCCCAACTTTCCCCATCCTTTCATAATGGTCACACCTGCGGAAGCAATTCCACATTAGTGGTTAAGTCATATAATTACAAGAAATAAGTTAATATATTCCACAATATTTGAATTTGAGTCTTTTAGTGATTATGAGCTTATGCCTAGCTCTTATTATGCCAGGAGCAGCAGCCACCCCATCCAACTACAACCCATGTATGCGCACACACGCTACGTGGCCCACAGCTTGTACTTACTGATATTTACCATTGACTCACCCTTTTGGTTTCACAAGTACATAATGAGTCATCTTGTGCCACTGTGCCCTGTCACCCCATTTGGCATGGGGGTAATCTGTCAAGAATTTTAAGGGTGCTGCCCCGTGTCATACTGAGTTAATTCTTTAACCCAGGTTGTGCTCAGCGCATGGTGGTCGAATGTGGGCTCAAGCCGACAAAGACTCCTAAATAAGAATATATAACAATTCATGATATTATACGGACCTGGAATTTTGTTGAGGCCTACAACATACGATCCTAATATGAATAAAACTTCTTTAAAGCCTTCCATTTGTAAGCCAAATGTGCTCACAAACTATCCATATGATGTTTCATTTAACATCAACAAAATTCTCCTTCATATTGAAGAATAAGTGTAGAATTCAAGAAGTCACTACATTAAATTATATAGAAAAGTACGTAATCACACATAAATATATTAAACACTAACTATTTGTGTGATAACGAAAAGTCAAAAAAATTAAATATTGAATTCAAGCAAATGAGTGTTAAATTCCACTCACGATTCCCAATCCCAAATATTTAATAAATAAAACTTATTGAAAATTATTCATAAATAACAGTGTACTAGTACTCTAAAGGTTATAATTGATAATTTATGATATTGGTTCTTAGAGAATTAATTTAATTAAATATTATTTATTGTTCATTCTAAGATTTACAAAACCCTAAATAAAATTACCAAATTATTTTTTTCGGGGTTTTACATGACTCCCTAACGTGAGAATTTTCATCCTCAAAAATATAATATAATACGGTCATAAAGAGAAAATTACGCATTCATCTAACTTCTCTCTTATCCTAGCTTAGGAATTGTTTCCCTTATGCGTTAGTATACTCGTATCTAGCTCTATAAAGTTACTTTAAATATCTTCACATTTTCTTAAAAAATTTATTTTAGAAAAATCACGATTTACAATTTTCTTTTAATTAAAGAATTGCCACTCATATACATAGCTAAAGTGGGGCACACTATCCTATGACACTGTCATCCATATTGCACAGGTGTCCCATACCACCCACACTACGTGGATAACACCTCTGAATGTAAAGGTGTTGCATATACGCTCATTGGTTTAAGTGTCACGTGCACTTAGCATAACACATAAGTGGCACACCCATAATTACTTACCAAAAATAACAATGAAAATTAATTCTATAAAAGAATGATCAATTCTTATATAAAATAAATTTTACCTTGGGACAATGGACTCTAAGACTTTCAATTAGGTAATGGTTGATTTACATGGTTCCATGGGAAACACAACTCCGATATCACTTGTAACGACCTGCCCTGTCACCCCTTTTGGCATGGGGGGCATGTATTCAATCTTTTAAGAATTTTAAGGGTGCTGCCCCGTGTCGGCCTGAGTCAATTCTTTAACCCCGGTTACGCTCAGCGTATCGTGGTCAAATGTGGACTCAGGCCGACCAAGACTCCTAAATAGGAATATATAATTTTAAGGGTGTGTGCTGCCCATTGTCAGACTTATCAAATTCTTCGACTCCGGTTGCACTCGGCACATGGTGGTCAAATGTGCACTTAGGCCGACCAAGACTCCCAAATAAGAATAAATAACATTTCAAGTAGTTATATGGACCTTCAATTTTGTTAAGGCCTACGACACACGATCTTAATATGAATAAAACTTCTTTAAAGAATAAATTACTCATTCATCTAACTTCTTTCTTATCCTAGCTTAGGAATTTTTTCCCTTATGTGTCAATATACTTGTATCTAGCTCTATAAAGTTACTCAAAATATCTTCACATTTTCTTAAAAAATTTATTTTAGAAAAATCACGATTTACAAATTTTTTTTAATTAAAGAATTGCCAGTCATATACATAGCTAAAGTGGGGCACACTATCCCATGACATTGTCATCCATATTGCACAGGTGTCCCATACCACCCACACTACGTGGATGACACCTCTGATTAAGTGTTACGTGACACTTACCATGACACTATCATCCATATTGGTTTAAGTGTTACGTGCACCTAGCATGACAAATAAGTGGCACACCCATAATTACTTACCATCTACAACAATGAAAATTAGTTCTATAAAAGAATGATCTATTCTTATATAAAAGAAATTTTACCTTGGGACAATGGACCCTTAGACTTTCAATTAGGCAACGATTGATTTATATGGTTCTGTGGGAAACACAACTCTGATATCACCTGTAACGACCTGCCCTCTCACCCTTTCAACATGGGGGGTAGGTATTTAATCTTTTAATAATTTTAAGGGTGTTGCCCCGTGTCGGCCTCAATCAATTCTTTAACCTCAGTTGCGGTCGGCACATGCTAGTCGAATGTGAGCTTAGGCAGACCAAGACTCCTAAATATTAATATATAATTTTAAGGGTGGGTGCTGCCCCTTGTCGGACTCAGCCAATTCTTCGATCCTGGTTGCACTCTACGCATGGTAGTCGAATGTGCGCTCAGGCCGACCAAGACTCCCGAATAAGAATATATAACATTTCAATTAGTTATATGGATCTGTAATTTTGTTAAGGCCTACGACACATGATCTTAATATGAATGAAACTTCTTTAAAGTTTTCCCTTTGGAAGCCAAATGTGCTCACAAACTAACCAGATGATGTTTAATTTAACATCAACAAAATTCTCCTTTATATAGAACAATAAGTGTAGAATTCAAGAAGTCACTACATTAAATTTTATAGAAAAAACGTAATCACAAATAAATATATTAAATGCTAACTACTTGTGTGATAACGAAAATTCAAAAAAATTGACAATTGAATTAAAGCAAATGAGTGTTAAATTGCACTCACAATTCCCAATCCCAAAAAGATGATAAGTAAAACTTATTTAAAATTATTCATAAATACCATTGCACCGCTACTCTAAAGGTTATAATTAATAATTTATGATATTGATTCTTAAGAATTAATTTAATTAAATATTATTTATGATTTGTTATAAGATTTACAAAACCCTAAATAAAATAACCTAATTATTTTTTTCGGGGGTTTTACATGGCTCCTTAACTTGAGAATTTTGGTCATCGAAAATATAATAAAATAGGGTCATAAAGAAAAAATACTCATTCATCTAACTTCTTTCTTATCCTAGCTTAGGAATTTTTTCCCTTATGTGTTAGTAAACTCGTATCTAGCTCTATAAAGTTACTTTAAATATCTTCAAATTTTCTTAGAAATATTTATTTTAGAAAAAACACGATTTACAATTTTTCTTTTTGATTTAAGCATTGCCACTCATATACATGGCTAAAGTGGGGCACAACCACTCATATATATATCTAAAGTGGGGCACAATGTCCCTTGACACTGTCATCCATATCGCACAAGTGTCCCATACCACCCTTACTACCTAGATAACACCTCTGATTGTAAAGGTGTCCCATATATGCTCATTGGTTTAAGTGTCACGTGCACCTAGCATGACACATACGTGGCGCACCCATAATTACTTACCATCTAAAACAATGAAAATTAATTCTATAAAAGAATGATCAATTCTTATATAAAAGAAAGTTTACATTGGGACAATGGACTCTTAGACTTTCAATTAGGTAATGATTGATTTACATGGTTTTGTGGGAAACATAGCTCGGATATCACCTGTAATGACCAGCCCTGTCATCCCTTTCGGCATGGGGGACAGGTATTTATTCTTTTAAGAATTTTAAAAGTGCTGCCCTGTGTTGGCTGAGTCTAATCTTTAACCCCGGTTGCGTTTGGCGTATGGTGATCGAATGTGGGCTCAGGCCAACAAAGACTCCTAAATAGGAATATATAATTTTAAAAGTGGGTGCTGCCCCTTGTCGGACTCAGCCGATTCTTTGACCCTGGTTGCACTCTACGTATGGTGGTCAAATGTGGGCTTAGGCCGACCAAGACTCCTAAATAAGATTATTTAAAATTGCAAGTAATTATACGGACCTATAATTTTATTAACACCAACGACACACGATCTTAATATTAATGAAACTTCTTTAAAGCTTTCCCTTTAGAAGCCAAATGTGCTCACAAACTAACCAGATGATGTTTCATTTAACAACAACAAAATTCTCCTTTATATAGAAGAATAAGTGTAGCATTCAAGAAGTCACTACATTAAATTTTATAAAAGGAACGTAATCACACGCAAATATATTAAACACTAACTATTTGTGTGATAACGAAAAGCTCAAAGAATTTGACTAGCGAATTAAAGCAAATGAGTGTTAAATTGCACTCACGATTCCTAATCCCAAAATTTAATAAATAAAACTTATTTCAAATTGTTATAAATATAATTGTACCGCTACTATAAAGGTTATAATTGATAATTTATTATATTGATTCTTAAAAATTAATTTAATTAAATGTTATTTATTGTTCGTTCTAAGATTTACAAAACCATAAATAAAATAACCTAATTATTTTTCGGGTTTACATGACTCCCTAACCTAAGAATTTTTCGTCCTAAAAATATAATATAATAGGGTCATAAAGAGAAAATTACTCATTCATCTAACTTCTTTCTTATCCTAGGTTAGAGATTTTTTCCCTTATGTGTCAGTATACTTGTATCTAGCTCTATAAAGTTACTTTAAATATCTTCACATTTTCTTAAAAAATTATTTTAGAAAAAATCACGATTTATAATTTTATTTTTAATTTAACCATTGCGACTCATATACATAGTTCAAGTGCGGCATATTGTCCCACGACACTGTCATCCATATCGCACTGGTGTTCCATACGACCACACTACACGGATAACACCTCTGATTGTAAAAGTGTTCCATATACGCTCATTGGTTTAAGTGTCACGTGCACCTAGCATAACACATAAGTGGCACACCCATAATTACTTACCATCTACAACAATGAAAATTAGCTCTATAAAAGAATGATCTATTCTTATATAAAAGAAATTTTACCTTGGGACAATGGACCCTTAGACTTTCAATTGGGCAACGATTGATTTACATGGTTCCATGGGAAACACAGACTCTGATATCACCTGTAACGACCTGCCCTCTCACCCTTTTCGGCATGGGGCAGGTATTTAATCTTTTAATAATTTTAAGGGTGTTGCTCCGTGTTGGCCTCATTCAATTCTTTAACCCCGGTTGCGGTCGGCACATGGTAGTCGAATGTGGGCTTAGCGGACAAGGACTCTAAATACTAATATATCATTATGAGGGTGGGTGCTGCCCCTTGTCGGACTCAGCCAATTCTTCGATCCCGGTTGCACTCTCGCATGGTGGTCGAATGTGCGCTCACGCCGACCAAGACTCCCGAATAAGAATATATAACATTTCAAGTAGTTATATGGATCTAAAATTTTGTTAAGGCCTACGACACATGATCTTAATATGAATGAAACTTCTTTAAAGCTTTCCCTTTGGAAGCCAAATGTGCTCACAAACTAACCAGATGATGTTTTATTTAACATCAACAAAATTCTCCTTTATATAGAAGAATAAGTGTAGAATTCAAGAAGTCACTACATTAGAATTTTATAGAAAAGAATGTAATCACAAATAAATATATTAAACACTAACTATTTGTGTGATAACGAAAATATCAAAAAAATTGATTATTGAATTAAAGCAAATGAGTGTTAAATTGCACTCACGATTCCCAATCCCAAAAATTTAATAAATAAAACTTATTTAAAATTATCCATAAATATCATTGTACTGGTACTCTAAAGGTTATAATTGATAATTTTTATATTAAATCTTAAGAATTAATTTAATTAAATATTATTTATGGTTCGTTATAAGATTTACAAAATCCTAAATAAGATATCCTAATTATTTTTTCGGTGTTTTACATGACTCCATAATTGTCTACTCAAAGCATGTAAGCTTTGCAACTAATTAAAAATCATAAAGTTGGTTGCCTTAATTGGTTTTCTGAAGTGAGCAGGAATGCAGGGTAAAACCTTAATTCTATAACTCTCGATATAAATCTGAAACCCTAGGCAAGTGGGTATGAACTTGCATGATATTTCTCCCACACCTTATGTTGTGTCCTAGTAACACCATATTAAAATTTGGGAGCACTTGACTTTATAGATCTAGAGTTACAAGTTTCCCAAAACCAATAGGGCCACCCAGCTCTAGAAATGGTTTGTCCAATATGTTCCATTGCCGAGTCTATTCAGGCTCAAATCACATAGATTTTAGACCTAAAGTTTTACTTAATTCAAGCCAACTGTGTTGGCTAACTAGATCCGCTTACCCTGGGTCATTTGGTGTCTTCAAGCCCATGAACGACACTAAGGAAAATTAGTACACATCCCAAGAACACTATTCTCAGCACCATGACCCGACCCTAGTGGGCCTTGTTTGCCATATTGGCCCACTACCCTCGAACGACCCTTAGAATATCAAGGCCACTAGCCCACATTTTAGCCCAGTTAGACATTGTTTGGCTAGTCCAAGAAATAGTTTACTGAAGTCTATTCGATTAAACATAAGTAATGGAAGTTTCCAACTAAGTGTACATGTAACTCTAAGCCTTAATTAAGGAATCTAATGGAGTTTAACACTCCATTAGGTAAGTAATTAATGTCTTATGTGTTGTTCATGTATTGAGGCCCTACCTCGATGTGTGTGCTAATATAATTTGAGTCTTTTCAGGTTCCATCTTTTTGCTAGGTTACATGGGTGAGCTCGTCGCCTAGGACGTAGAGCTTCACTAATTCAGGTCTGTAAGACTATTCTTTACTTTATCACTACTTGACTCCGTGAGTGCCAATTTTAATCTTCTTTTAGAAGTAGGACGACATCAGCGTCATTTTATTGAATCCCTCCAATATTTAACCGTGTTTCTTGTAAGTTTAATAAAACTTCAAGGCTAAGATCCCTTCATGGTTTTCGAAAGATAAGATTTAGAATTCTATTGTACAACTCCCTACCCAAGCCTAATTTATATAAGTATGTGAGGGTTTATGATTTTACAAACATGAAAGATTGGTACTGGTAGTTTGAATCACACAAGTACTCTCTTAAACCTTGAAAGAGTATGATGCATGAGGGTACTATATCATGCAGCACATTTTCAAAATTTGTGGGAGTAACTTAACCGTTCATTTTTCACTTGAGTACCATGGCGAGTGTTATATGGAGAATGTGAAGACATAAGCTTTTCTGTATAAGTATGTTTTTGCCACACTAGTGTGCCGCCTCTTTTAAATAAGTCGTCGTCCTTGCTTACAGCCTGTGTGAGGATTTCTGAAAATTTTTAAAAGTTTTAGTAAGTAATAGAATGCCCATTTGCTAGTATTGTTTTACTAGTAGTTATTTCAAATAGGTAATCAAACTTGTTTGATTACGGATGTTTTTCTCTATTTATACATAGGCGGGTCCCCTGGTGTTGGCTGGCCTAGGTGTACAGATCGGGAGGTTTAGTGGTAGTGGCGGGGCCATGTGTACTGTGTTATGTATTGAACTACGTTTTTTGTATGGATGACTGTATTAGTTTGGTAGGCATGTGCCCTAAATTGTATGAACCATGCATGACAGATTGGGTTTTATGATATGTTGATTGTGCACGTGAGGTTATTATTAAGTTTATTTTATTATTATATTATTGTGGAGCAGATTAACTTTGGGACAAAGGCTAACCATTGTCTACATGATATATAATGCCCCAAAGTCAAAAAACATAATGAGGAGCAAATCTAGGTACTCGAAACTTATTTGGTTGTGGCTAGAGGAATGTGAGTACAAGGAGCACACAGGTCCTTCGGTGTGAAGAACTCACATCAAGACCAGATATTAGTGTAAAGCCCGAGACTTTAGTCAGAGTTTTTGTAACACCCCAAATCCGGTTCACACTCGTGAACCGAACCGGCATGTTACAGGCCCCGGTTAGGTCGGCTAACCCGAACCTAACTCATGCGGATCCAATCTCGGCGTCTTAAGATGAAGATCTAACTTGCTATATGTATGTATGAATGCATAAAACCCTAACAAGATACTACATGGATGACATGCAACCAATTTTCACACCAACACAATTACAATCAAAATTAGTAAAAATTCTAAAATGAAAGGGACAGAATTTCCCCTAAAAATGTAATTAGGGGCCACCCTGTCAAAATCATATATTCAAACATATATACGCATAGCAACAATAGCATTCACACAGACTTCTAATCTACTATATTCATCATTCTCTGAACTTTGGGTCCTAACCCATCACACTTTTGCTGCGCTACTCTGATCATTTCATTTCATGTCATTGTCATGCCTCAAACATTTAATCATAGCATGTTTATAAAATAACATCATAAACAAAACATTAAACATTCAATCACCCAATGTGTGTGTGCAGAAGACCTTATTGCTCCTCCGTCCTGGCCGGCACATCCATCTCGTGCTTATCACCTACATATATATAAGAAAAACGTCAGTAACAAGCGTTACTGGTCCGAAAAGAAAATAACTATAACAAACTGGCTATGAGAGCAAACTCTCATATGAAAGAAAACAACATATACTCCACGTGAACACTCTGAAGGGCACTACTGAGGAGCCACTGGGCTGCAGACCCGGTAGCATCCCGAACTTACTGATCTGCTGCTGGTACTGTGCCGCTCTCGGCACTTCTTTTTCAGTACTTCTCGTGAAACTTTATCCTAAGCCCTCTCCTTACCTCCATATTTCTCCTGGCCTTGAGCACGAAGGCCGAGTACTCTCAGGCAGTCGCCTTTAGTACCCTTTGAACCACAAGTCCGGACATGCGCTGTACTAAACAGTACCCGTAAACCTCCACGTTCTCCGGGTGTGAGGAACTCAAACGCGGAGTTGTCAGGATCCCTCGGGAATGGAACAGTCCGCTGGCACTAATCCAGAGCCCGCTTTGACTGTCACGGCATCCTCTGCATGGTACGTGCAGTCGATTTCTCCATCTCTCGTCTCACAGAAACGCGAAAACTACATATATATATAGGCTTGGGTAGGGAGTTATATAATAGGCCCGAAGGCAACTTTTGGTGGATCTTGTTTTCGAAATCAACCTCGAGGGATCTCATCCTCGAGGGGTTATTAATCCGGAAAATGTTCGGTTAAATGGCCCGAGTTAAGTGGGATCCGATAAAACGCCACTTAACCCGTCCTGCAGACAATAAATCAAACATACAATAGAAAAGATCATAAAATCAGAGAGAAGTCCTAACGGACCTGGTAGAAGCTCCAAGCGTGTCATCGCGCCTAGGCGGCGAGCTCCTACTCCGTACCTACACATCAAAACTAAATACTAACGCCCGCTAACTAAATGATGCATCAAATCCGACATGACCATCACACCACAATACAAACATCAACCATAACAATCAACAATTATAAATGTAAAAATAATTCCAACTTATCCTATTAACACCTATTTTATTATATTTCCTAAGTTACGTTGTACTCGATTATCATACTCAAATTTACTTTACTTCATTAGCTCATTTAACCATTCATTCCCTGTTAATCACATCATGCACATCTTTACTTCATTCATAATCTTAACATTCATCATAATAATTAATCAACCCTAGCATGCTATGCTAACAATTATCATCAATTTTAAATAAATCAATCGGAGGTAATTATACCTCACGTTGTCGACAATCGGCGACGGTTAGGGTTCCGTCGCGTGTCTCGGAACTCAAATTCGGCGCTCATCGGCGTCCGAAGCTCGATCGGGCTCGACTGGGTGAGCCCCGCGGAAGATCCGGTGAATTCCAGTGAATTCCAGAAATTCCGGCGGTTTTCGGCAGCTACTGGCGGTTTTCCGGCGGCTTCCGGTGGTTTTCCGGCGACAATCGCCGGTGGCGTCTACTGGCCGGAAAGTGGTCGTGTTGGGTACCCTCGGAACCGGCTCGGCGAGCCCGACTCATCTACGAGGTCGACGCGGCCAACGGAGGTGGCGGCTCACCGAAAAAGCATAAAACAGAGCCGGCGGTGATGGGTGGCTAGATCCGGCCGGCCACGGCGGCGATGGCCTCCGTTCCGGTCGGGGAAGGTCGCTGGAAGGCTGAGGGTGCTGAGGCGACCGACCGATCGCGGCGGCGCTGGTCGCCGGCGGCGGAATCGGCGACGGAAGCGCAACGCGGGCACGGCATCGCGGCGTGGCTTCCTCGCGTCGCGGCGGTCCGATGGGGGCCGGACCTGGTCGGGGCGGCAGGGCGACGCCGTGGCCGGGCTGGGCGGCGTCGATCGGCGGCCAGGCGGCGTCGGCCGTGGCGGCGGTGGCGCGCGAACAGGGGCGGCGCGGCGGTTAGGGTTTGGGCGTAGGGGAGAAAAGGTCGGGGTGAAAACTTAGTTGGGTGGCAAACTCGTAAATAATACTTGACTCGTCTCCGGCTCGAGTCAAGTATCATAACTAACTCGAAGTAAATCCTAAAAAAATCCATAAAAATTGGGAAAAATCCCATAAAATCAAACAAACACTAAAACATCATAATGATATGCTCTAAGACTATCAACCCACCCAAACTGCCCGTAATGTGTCCTAACGTGATAAACGGCCTAACACTAATTCTACGATCCACTATATATATAATAATAAAAAAATAAACTGCATGCCTTCATATACTCTGATAACTCATTCTTTTCTGCTGTGTTCATGACGTCATCATCGTATACTTGGGTACGCATGACCCTCATAGCTCATACACGCGACTGGCGTCGGCTCAGTGCACGTGTTCTGAAACTGACTCGACTCAAAAATAACGGTCGAACCGACCGGTTCTGAATATAAAACCCTGACTCGAATCGTGGGTTTTACAATCTTCCCTCCTTATAAAAATTTCGTCCTCGAAATTTTAACTCAAAGGAGGTTCTACTGAAACTAATACCTGGAAGCTGGATACACATCAGTTGTATCCTCTACACTCTTCGATAGCCATGTACATCCTCACTGTAGTTGCGCTGTCATGGCGGGTTCTGCTTGTGATGCTGTCAATATCCACATTTTGTTTCTAAGTCATCTGTGCATGTTCTGACATGACCCTCATCCTTCTCTTCTGTTCTGATCCCTACTGCTAACTCGGCGGAAAACCTAGATCACCCCTAAGGGCCTACTGGGTTGGTCAAGCAAATACTCTAGAGTATCGCAAGGTTCTAATCTGGGCTATGTCTGGAAAACTACGCCGAGGGTAAGACCTACCTGCTAACATCTACCCATGTCCCTCTAATCCTCATCTGTGAACAGTCACCTACATGTACTCGCAGGAACTCTACTCTAGGTCCTACAGTCACCTCAAGGCCTGCTATGAGTCTCCTGCTAAGTACGGTGGATACCCTAATGAGCTGCACGGCTCACTGTCGCCAGTCTAGGTCCAACTCTCAGGTGTCCCTATACAAGGAACTGGACCGCTCACTTGGTTCTAGTTGACTCGGTCCTGAGTCATGTATCTCACTCTGTTCTATAAGAGAACAAGGATAGCTGCTATGACTCTAATGTATACTATGGCTCCGGTGGCTATCTATACAACCACTAAGTACAACTCTGTGACGGGATGGTCACGAGAACACCTGTACATGCACAGCGTGTCTCAAGGAGTATGATAACATACTCTGCATAGGGCTGTAGCATCTGCATCTGGTCTGTGGGACGTGCTCTGATCAATGTATACTCATCTCAATCATCTGGGTAAACTGATAGTAAAACTGATACAAAAGGGTGAGTGGAAATCCTCAAGTGAAAACTCCACTCTGTCTGATATCTCTGGGTTATAAGAAGGGAGGCTGAATCTCGTGGAAATCTAGTCTCACTACTCAAGAGCTCTCAATAAGTGGTATCTCGTCCTCACATGTGGTATCTGACGCCAGGTAAACGGGGAATCCTGGGACCTGTGGGTTATAGGCCCACACGCTTCTGCTGCGCAACTCTTATCTATGGTAAGGTTAAGGTCTCATGCAATTAGTAGGGGAGATAAAATCCCTATGTAACATATTGGGTGGCCAAAAATATTGGTAGGTCTGTGGACTTGTCTCTAAGATCACCATAATTCACTATGCCACAGGTGATCAGGCTGTGGAATAGTCAATCAATGACGAATCTCAAAAACGGCTCCTACATATATAAAGTTCCCACAGGCTTGGACCGTTTCCCAGCAGCCACACTTATTCCTCAATTAAATAACAAAAAGGAGTCCTCATATTTATTTTGCTCCATGCTCTAGTTGTCAATCACCTAATCTCGTAATCTGCACACCTGCGGAGGCAATTCCGCGTTAGTGATTACAACACTAAGTAGTATAATAGATAAAACAAATCAAGTACATTCCACCATTTCCTATATATTTATTTTAATATGCGGTGGAGCGATTCCGCTATACTCCAAAACAATGCGGAGGAGGTATCCGCTGTGATCCGCACACCCCGGCCGTAGCCTTTTTATGGGGAGGCTACCACTACCGTCTCCAGTGCCAGTGCCTCGCACACCCCGGCTGTAGCCTTTTTGTGGGGTAGCTATCACTGCACTCAGGTGATTGCTATACCCTGTTTGTGGGGAAGCTCTCACTACCAATTCTAGTGCCAGTGCCTCGCACACCCCGGCCGTAGCCTTTTTATGGGGAGGCTATCACTGCACTCCAGTGCCAGTGCCTTGCACACCCCGGCCGTAGCCTTTTTATGGGGAGGCTATCACTACACTCAGGTGATTGCTATGCCCCGTTTGTGGGGAAGCTCTCACTGCCAACTCTAGTGCCAGTGCCTCACACACCCTGGCCGTAGCCTTTATGGGGCGGCTATCACTGCACTCCAGTGCCAGTGCCTCACACACCCCGGCCGTAGCCTTTTTATAGGGCGGCTATCACTGCACTCCAGTGCGATGGAGGAATCGCTGTGCCTCACTCACCCTGGCCGTAGCCTTTTATGGGGCGGCTATCACTACTCCAAAACAATCATCGATGTATTACAAAATATACGCACATAATACGACCCAGTGTCGGACTGAGTCAATTCTTTGACCCCAGTTGCACTCGGTGCATGGTGGTCGAATCTGGGCTCAGGCCGACCTAGGCTACCAACAAGGAAAATACGATGTTCTATCTATTATACGTACCTGACTTGTGATTTCGTCTGACTGTGACCCGTGAACCCTAATCTGAATGAGGGCATAAAATTATACATTAGTATAATTTTATTTTGCATGAACGTACATGCAACTTACATGACTAATATACTATCAATTTTAAATGATGTAATTAGTTCATGTTAGTCTTCATTCGTTATTAAATTTTCAGCAATTCTAATGATAATTAATTATTAATTATCATTATCCAAATCCCCATTATCTAATTGATAATTTAATTATTAACATGTCCATTTACAAAACAACTAAGCAATCGACAAGAACCCCATGCATAAGACGCTGGAGATCTAGCAACTTGGCATGGAGTCTTCAACAAACCTTGCATGTAAGAATCCTAATGGAAACAAATAAGATGAGGGATGAAATACTCACACAGTAATGGGGAGGTCGCCTGGGATGGAGATGAGGGATGAAATACTCCCTCCTCCTGTATATATATACACTTCAACCATTCCCTCCATTAAATTCTCATACCCCATCATCCATTGGTATTTCCTAGGTTCAACGAGCCCCTTCATTAAATTCTCACACCCTATCATCCATTCATGAATAGGTATTTTCTAGGTGACCTTAAGTCGAACCATGACCGATCGACTTGATAACCAACTATATCGGTTCATCCATATTTATTTCATAATATTTAGGTTCGAGTCTTGTAATAAAAATCATGGTTTTTACATATTTCAAATTGGTAATCTTCAATTATTGACGAATATTTTCTATATAGTGTGGTGCTTCAGATTTGGTTGGAGGGACGCAAGGATCTAGAATGAGTCATGGGGATGTTGACCATGTTTGATAGCGTTGTGTGTGGTTACTCATGTTGTGGAGGCCAGTGGGTCATGTGATGTAAATACTATGTGGGGTTAGTGAGTCATTGTAAATACTCGTGTGAGAGCCTTCGGGATTTTTTAAGTGAACAGGAGAGTTGCTTATGTGTGGTGTATGAAAATTATTGTCACGAATCTGTATTTGCATTGTTTTACAAGTGGTATACTCTAGGATATACACGTCTAACTATTTTGTATAGGAATTCTCCAAGCCCTAGGAATCTTAGAATTGAAGATAAAATAACCCAGGTATGTTAAATCTTGTCACTCGTGCAAGTACACTGAGCAAAGAAGAAATATGGGTTGGAAAAACTTCTATGTTGTTTTGTTTTGTAAGATATATGTGAAAACCAGACAAACCAACCTCCCGAAGAATGCTAAAGTCTATTGTGTCGTGCAAAAATGTAATGTGAATACAATATGAATGCTATGAAATGTGTTTGGAATGTTTCTATGTAATGAAATGAAACGAATGAAATGTTCATGAGTTGTTTTCATTAAACATGAAATGTTTATAAGTTGTAAAATTTTTCCAGCATCCTATTATAGGGGAGACTCTATCGAATTTTTCCCAGGATTCAAAGTTTCTTTTGTAATTTGGATTCATTTATGATGTCTTATATGCATGAGCCTAACCATAAGAGTTTGTGCATGTATTTGAGTGTCATGTGTGTTTCGGATACGAATTTAGATTCCTTGGGCCTTCCATCTTTTGACACAACAAGTAGTTTAGGTCTAGTCTTGTAGTTGGCTTTTCATTTTAAATGAGCAAGGTAGCAATTTAAGAATTATTACATTGATTCAATTCGCGTTGCGAGCCAAATCGGGGTATTATAAGGGATGACGTCATAAACTTTGCATCAAAGAACTTAATGAACAATAACATGTTTATGGTTCTTCAAACCATACCTGAACCTGTCTTTGAAGTGACTGTACATAATTGAGAATTCATCCAACATTACTGCTTTCCCTGTTACCTCTAGCAAATTTTCACATGTATTACACTCTAACTATATGTATATATTTAACAAATTCAGAGCAAACAACTTATGCTAGCACTAACTGATAAGTAATAGCATACCTTTCAACAATCAGGTGCAAGGTCTTGTAACAACTTCATTCGTTCATTATTTTCTCTCTTCTTACATATAATTTACACATGAAATGCAATGACTTACTAGTACAAAAATAGATTCTTTCGTGATTTTCAAACTATTTTATATTAAAAAACAAGCAGAACATTACTCTTTCCGCTATGTTTGTCGCCTGGCCTCGTCTGGCCCTAACATGAATATAATCTCCTTTGGGCGCATTGGAGTTTTTTGAGTTTTCTTCAGCAAATTTCCCATATGGCTTCAATGAAGGAGTTAGCTTATCCTTCTGTTCGTTATTTGAAGTTTCTTTTGCAGCCTCAGCAGATAATTTTTGATCCTTGTTAACTATTACATTGCTAGATAACGGAATGTCTACATCATAGGTATTTCCACTTGCTGAAAAAGGATACAAGGCCTCCATGTTTTGAAAAGAGTTCACGCTATCACCAAAATTCCCAATACCAAAATATGAAAGATGAGCAGCTCTTTCAACAATACCAGAATCAGAAGAAAACTGGGATAAACTCGGATGGAGGATTCCAGCTTCTGTCTGCAGGAAAACAGCTCCTTTTGGCAATGAATTTGAAGAATTCCAACAATACTGAAGAGGTCTGTCCAAGCCTGATCTTGAAGAAGAAAAGGAGTCAGCATCCGACCTGGTATTAAGCAGGATGAGTTCGAGCTTGTTTGGACGTTACTTTCACCACAAGCAATATTTTGAGAATGAGGGTGATCCCATATATGTGGGGAGAATGAATCCCCCATGGAAGCATAAACACATGAAGTAGAAGCTCCCATAGAATTCCCGGAATGCAATGGGTTTTGTTGGTTGGCACCAAACTACCAATCAGAAGCTAGATTAGCTGGATGGATATTCAAACACTCTCCATGTCTCTTCTCCGAAGAGAATTTATCCTTCTCATTCAACTCCATTCTTCTCTACACGAAAACTTAAAACATACAATTAGATACAAAATCTTTCAACTCTTCTCTTCCTTTAGACGCGTAGGTGCAGTACTTGTTGATCAATTAGTTTACTCGGCTCGGCTCATCTGTTTTTCGAGCAAAGCCGTCTCGAGCTCAAGTTCGTGCCATGCCAGACATAAAAAACGAGCCGAGCCGAGCTGGAAAACGACTAATGCACTTGAGCCAACCATGAAAAGGAGCTAGGCTACATTTATGCTATTCAGCGAGCCATGGGTTTTTCTGAGGCTTGGTGTGACCTGATCCGTAGCTTCTTATCTACTATGTCGTATTCTCTTATGGTTAATGGACAAACTTTTAATAAGTTCTATGCGAGTGATGGTTTACGTGAGGGTGATCATTATCTCCATATTTGTTTATTTTGGTACTTGAGGGTCTTTCTAAGATGCTGGGAGCTGCTGAATTACATGGCTGTAGAAATGGGATCAAGGTTTGACCTAAAGCTCCTTCTATCTCACATTTAATGTTTGCTGATGACTTGCTTGTGTTTTGAAAAGCTAATATTGGTCAGTTTTGCAAACTTTAGGATATTTTTTACGAATCCCAACAGGTGTCTGGTCAACATATTAATTATGCAAAATATGCTTGCTTGTTGCCACCATCTATGCTTCATAAGTGCAGGAAAAATCTTGCTCGACTGGTACATATGAAGTTTCTCTCAACGGGGTAGCTTTTATTTGGGTGTTCCATTATGGTTTGGGATAAAAAAGATTGCCTATTTTCATGGCCTGGTTGATAAAGTCAAGAACAGGATACTGGGATGGGAAACTAAGCTCTATCACAAGCTGGAAGGACTTGCTTGTTAAGATCTATTTCAAATATCATTACTAATTTTACTATAAATTGTTTTCGAATACCAAAGACTATTTTATCGAAGATTGATAGCTTGCAGAGCAAGTTGTAGTGGGGAAAAAACTTAGTGAGAGGAGTGGTTTTTGCATTGGTCAGTGGAGGGATATTTGTGCTCCTCTTGAATTTGGTGGTCTAGGGATCAGATCATTGATGCAGTTAAATGATGGATTCTTAAAAAAAATGGCATGGAGATTAGTTACAAATCCAGTCTTTATTGGCTAGAGTTATTGAAGCTAAGTATTGTAGGGTGGGCAGGGCATGATGTAGTTGAAACCTCGAGAGCTAATTCTGGAGGATTTAACGCATGGAAGGGCATTAGGGAGGGCTTCAAAATTTTAAATCATAACGTTTGCTGGACTGTTGGGTATGGTAAAGATATTAGAATTGCTGAAAATCCATGGTGTTTGTCGAGTCCTAATGATTTTCTTAGATTGAAGGATAAGTATGCTCATTTGGCTGATAAGCCTGTCGCTTTGTTGGCTTCTTCTAATGGACATGGGTGGAATGTTAACCTTCAAATGGACTTGTTGGTTACCGAGGATGCAACTCGTATTCTACAAATGCCTGGTCCTCACCCTTTGGTTCCGGATAGATGTTTCTGGGTTCAATCAAAATGCGGGAAACTTGCTACAAAAAGATTTTTTTAACATAAGTATAATCACTTTACAGATGATAGTTTTTGTGGGTTGTGGAAATTGTTTGGAAACTTGCTATAAAAAGTTTTTTTAACCATAAGTATAATCAACAGATGATAGTTTTTGTGGGTTGTGGAAATTGTTGTGGAAGCTATGTATTCCCCCAAGATTGCTCATGTTGGGGTTGAAAACATTTTATAACATTCTACCTACTAGTGATATGTTATAAAGAAGGAATATATTGGTGGACTCAACTTGTGTATTTTGCAAACATGGAGAGGAGACAGCGTTACATCTATTTAGTGATTGTTGTGTGTCTGCTGCTGTATGGTTTGTTGTGTTTGGTTAGGTGTTGTTTTTTGTAAATGATTTCATGCTCGTGATGATCCTGATTCTGAAATTTCATTCATTGTAGTAATCGTGTTGAGCTAATTAACTGTATAGCTACTGCATTGGGCGGCAACACCTACTTATGAGATGTTGCTGGCAACTAATATCACTCTTAATGTTTGATTATAAAGCTTCTAGCATAAGAACTTCATCTTTAAAACAAGAGATTCATTTTCCATCCTCATATGTTAGGGACGGAGGATTGAGTTAGGTACGAATATACAGTAATGTTGTTTTGGGGAGGTTGTCGATAATTTTAACTAATTTAGTTCATCAATTATTTTCACCGAGACTTTTTTGATTGGCATGAAAATAAAACAAAATACGTGAAATTTTTATAATTACAGTATACAAAGAATTAGTTATGATGCAAATACAAGATAAAAAATCTCTTCACAAAAAAAGTTGATTCCTTTTATTTTTATTTTTAATAAAAAACTGATGGAGAGAAAATTTTTTAGGGACACCACTTGGTATTAAGTTCATCTTATCATAAAATATTCTAAAAGTGGAGAACATCAATCTCTATTGCATGAATTATTATTTATACATTACGTAGATTTTTTCATTTCTTTCATGTTAAGCAAACAGAGTTTAAAGACAATTTCAAGCTTTTTTAATTTCCTATAATTATTTAAAAAGTTTAACTATTATCAATTTTCAATTAGAAAGCCAATCTTTCAAATTCCATCTAATTGATTTACATAACACTCTTCCAATGTTTTCATAAGCAAGGAAATACACTAAAATATACAAAAATAATTTTCCTCAGTCATAGCATAGAATAAGACTTCTTATAATTTCATCTGTACTTTTAAATATTGTATTGTATAACTCGATTGTATCGGGTACATCGCGTGCCACCTATAAATCTAATACGATTTAAGTTTTTGTATTATTTTAATTAGCATCCTGATTCTGAGTAGGAAATTTTCCCAAAATTAGATTTTTTTATTAAAAATATCATTATTCAAATTAATATTTAATAAAATAATGATAAATTCCACAAAGAAAGATGACATCCATTTCATGTACAAGACAACGAGACTTGGGAAATTTGTTTACAAAATTGACTGCAACAGTGGACTGCTCATTCATCTCTTCTATACCAAGTCATATGTCTTGTGAAACACAAGACCTTGGGCATGAAGGGGTCAAAAGGACACATGCGATCAAGATAGATTGCTAAGTAAGCTTCAACGAAGAACAACTCTTCTTGTGACCAAGTCGAATTGTTCCATTGATAACAAATTGATTAATATAAAGAATTCAATATGTCAATTCCATTCCCCCCATTCGTTGGTTGGACACCTTCCATGGAAGCTCGGATCCTTCCTTTGCAAGACTAGCCTCCCCGGCTTCCTAAAGAAGCAGCTTCACCAATTCGTTGTGCTTGCAGTTGTTGCGTAGCCACACAATTGAACAGCCATGGCTGTCAGTGATGATAGAACTGCTCATCTCCCCGACGAAATCCTTCTCGACATCTTCTCCCTGCTACCCATCAAGACCATTGCAAGAGTAGCAGTCGTGTGCAAGAGATGGAACCGCCTGTTCCACCGCATCCAGCTCCATCCCATCGCCCTTGACTTTGGGGAAGTGTTCTCATCGGGAAGGCCCTCAGATGAGGTGGTGGGATCGGTCACCTTGTCCCTTCGGCTCCACGGAGGCAACAAGTTGAGAGGTTTCAAGCTCATTTTCTATCCTTCCATCTCTCACATGTCCAATCTCAACACCTGGTTGCACTGCCTGGTTGAGAAAGATGTTGAGCAGCTTGAGCTTGATTTTTGTCTTGACTATGGACCTCTGATCCTAGACGAATTCACCGAGGCCGAGAAGAAGAGATTCAAGCTGCCTTATTGTCTCTTTGGATGCAAAATGATTACCCATTTCAAGCTCAGTCGTTCTGATTTTAGCATCCCTTCAAATTTCTCTGGTTTCTCATTTCTTACAGAGCTGGGCCTCTTCAAGGTCAACATAACTGATGAAATGCTTGAGAGAATGCTTGCTATTTGCCCATCTCTGGAAATACTTTATTTAAGGGATTGCTCTGAACTAAGCGTTGTCAAGATTTGTGGTACAACTTTGCAGCTCAAGTCATTGGCATATCTGGATAATATGTGCAGTTCAGAGTTACAAATACATGCTCCTAATCTCCGGGTTTTCCATTTCAATGGCGATTGTAGCGAATACAACTTCAGCAATCTTTCTTCTTTGGTGGATGCCATTATCTGTGCGGTTGGTACAAATGCTTATGATTTTGACTATAACCGTGTATACATCCTAGACAAGCTCAGACACGTTGAGATCCTCACTTTGTGTTATACAGCTATATGGGTATACGTTCATTTGATTAATCACCTTTTCTTCTTCACATGATTGATTTAGGATGTATCTAATCGGAGTTCTTTTATGCAGGACATGGTCGAAACGGAGGAAATTGAACCTGAATTATTTCCAATCACATTCCACAATCTCCATGAACTACAAATACTTTTACTAGGAATACATGAATATGAGTTGGGTTTGTCTTGCTTTCTTGAACATTGCATTTTTCCTGCGCTAGAGAAACTTTTCATCGAGGTTTGGTGATTATATAACTAAACTATTTTGCTGTCAATCCTACCAATATCTTTCTGATGACAACCTTCTATATTGTCATAATCTTGCAGCTTGACGTCGAACGTGAAAATCGACCAATGGGACATGACCCAGGTGTACTAAATCTTCCTGACCAAGTATTTTACAACCTCAGGAAGGTGAAGATAAATAGTTTTCGTGGTTACCCAAATGAAATCCTTTTGGTGAAGTTCTTACTGGAGAAAGCTATTGCACTTGAACTCCTGCTTTTGGTTGCCCCTGCTCCGGTGATAAATAAGAATGCGTCACTTGAGACGCCAACGAGCACTGCCTTCGAACAATTGTTACTTCTTCCCAAGGCCTCTTCAGAAGCCCAGATTTTACTTTATGAATATGAAGAGGATGACAAGAAATTGGTCCCAACACATACAAGATCAATGTATTATCCAATATCCTACCCTTAAGAAACGGGTTAGTTTTCCCGTGATGCTAGGTGATATTTTTTATGCTCAATGGGAAGATCCTAAATAGGTTTTATGCTGCTATCTGTTTTGTTTCACTTTTTGTGATGATTCTTATTGTGAAATCTCTTCTGCTGTAGTGATTGTGTTGTGATGATTATCAACTTTCACTCTAAAGGTGAATCTTCCTAATTACATAAAATTGATTACGTACACAACACCTTTCTCATAGTTTCATGTAAAATGATTGTTTCAAAGATAATAGAGAACGCAATCCAAGGATGTTAACCTCTAAGATGGGTTGCTTAATGTAGGCCAGGGGACGGATATGGAAACATGAAGCAACTTTATTCAATAAGAATCTAAAATTACATTTCTATTTCTTCATTTTGCATGTACCAAATATCAAAGATAAATAGGAGAATTGAATCGTTGCATAGATATCTGAGTTTTTAGATACAAAAAATAATCGATCAATATTGGTTGTAAGAGCCGACGAACAACTAGAGAAATATAGGTAAAAAAGTGCCCACTTACTCTTAAAATAATAAAGCTGTCTTAATGTTATTCAATGGGCAGGTGATTTTGGTTAAAGTTGATTGGGCCTTAAAACCATATTAACTCTTAAGATATAAAGAAACAGGAGAGTTGAAAATATTATCCTACTTTTACTGAATTTAATTGAATTTCATTTGTAAAAGGTAACAACAAGTAGGAGAATTCATCAATCAAGTTAAAGCTGAGTTTTACTTGGTTCAAATTTACGTTGTTTTACTTCGAACTAAGTTTGTGATAAACTAATTGGTATTCAATATGACTTATGTTTGACTCGTGCGACCTAGCTTGATTCTATTTATCTTCAATACAATTTAGCCAAATTTATATTAGAAATAAATCCATTTCAATTTACCATAATATATCTTATAAAATATTATTTTTATCATTTTAGACCCCAACTAAACAAACTCCTTGTGTCACTCTTGAATGCCAACTTTACTGCTTGTGAGGAGCCGAAAATTTAACAAAATCAATTTTAATCTAAGATATTTTTCCTAAGATAGTTTTCCAATGTCCATACATGCTTACCCTGCCATTTGAGAAATCCATGAAAGGTCTTTGATTTCGATTTTCCCTTGGGAGATCTCTCAACTGCAAGAGGTTTAGCCACATTCTACTTGGTCATGGTGGATATGGCTACTAAACAAGCGAGCGAGCCGAACTCAACTTGTATTCGTACTTGACTCGAGATCGAACGACTTTTGAACATACATGTTCGAACTCTACTCGAATATCTTTTATGCGTTCGAACTCGACTTGAATATCTTTTATGCGTTCGAGCTCAAACACACTTGAACTGTTTAATTTTTACGAACTTGAACCCAGTCGTTTGTGAGCTCGAAACTGGCTCAATTAAAAGTTAAAAACTTTTAACTAAAATACCTACCATCTCAACTATCTCACTTTTGTGTTATTATATTGTATATAAATAAATATAACTAGTTATGATTAAACTTATTAGTGTCTGTATATATATATAAAGACTATATTATTATATTATTTTATTGAGTCAAGTTATAAGTCGATTTTGAGTCGAGTTCGAATTCGAACACTACCTTGCTCAAACTCAACTTGAAAGATTCGAGTTCGAGTTCGAGTTTGAGCATTTAAATGTCGTGTTTCGAGTCGAGTCGAGCTGAACTGAATACTAAATACTCACGAGCTGGCTCGTTGAATTAGCCGCCCTAATGGCAGATCCCGAGCACAATTAGAGATGCAGCTAAGTGGGATATGACTAAAAATTAACCCTCTCAACCCTTTTCTTTCTATTTGGTTCACCATTCTTCCTTCCTCATACATGTTTGTTATGCTTTGAAGGCCTTAAAACAAGTGACGGGCCTTTTTTAATCAAAAAAGGCCTTACCAGCGACACGGCAAAACACCCATCTCTTCAATGACCAATAAGAGACTAACCTGATAAAGCTCTTCAATGAGGTTTGATTATGTCAAGCCTTAAAACAACCTTCTACTTGTTGTATCTTTTAAACAATCTCTTATATTATCGCGTACACTAGCTACACTAGCAGCTTGACACCCTTCAAAAGGAGCACACATGAATCGGAGCTTCCTAATCATGTATTATATAATCTTAAGATGGCGAAGATCAATAGCTTTCATGGTTTGAGGACTGAAATCTAGTAGGAATTTTTTATGCAAAGAGCTGTTGCTCTTGCATTCTTGGTTTTGGTTGCTGCATCACTTCACACTATTTGAGATTAATTAGAGATCGTCAATAATCCTTGATTAAAATTGATTGATTAACTTATTGCATATAAATATAAGCCTTCACTTACCATCTTGATCATCAACTTGAGACGATTAGAGATCTCTTTTAAATTTTAAAAATTGAGTGTTTAGAGATCGGTTGTGGTCCATGACTTTCACTGTTTGTGATTAAGTCTTCTATCTGCATAGTAAAACCTAAACAATCCTATCTGCTAGATGTAAGAATATGAATACATGATTCTTCCTTATATCATTAATATCAACTCTTAAGAATAAGAAGGAAACTAATAATTACGCTTCCATAAAAAAGTACGAAAATTGACTAATAAAAATATAATGAAATAAAAATAATATATCAAATTATTTTACTCTATCTCTTTATTTAGTTAGAGTGTATGTAAAACTAGAATCTATCATCTTCTCATTCAATTTAAAGCTAATGTATAATTTAAGAATTAGGCTTCGAATCTTGCTAAACTTAATTTCTTAAAAAAATAATCAAAATATTGTTCACAGAGAAGGTCACCGGTTCGAACTTGACTGATCTCAATTTTTAACTTTTTATTAATAAAAATATGTCTAATTGCCTTGAAAAAATGTAATAAAAAAATCAAATAATTATAATTCATTTTTCATTCAAATCAGATATATCTTTAAAGTCAATCACAGTTTATGTCTAATATTTTAAATTATTAAACTCTACATCATTATTTATTG
Organism: Piper betle; assembly: GCA_033002965.1. NCBI lineage: Eukaryota > Viridiplantae > Streptophyta > Magnoliopsida > Piperales > Piperaceae > Piper > Piper betle. The sequence continues at coordinate 83,371 of JAURVB010001107.1, forward strand.
AAAGTCTCCTTATTCAATGAGAGTATACATATGAAATTAATTTTTATCAGATATAAGTCGTGTATGACACGACATCTTACCTAGTATTAATTAAAGAGAAATTAAATAGTTGCATATGACTAAAAGAAGGAGTTTGAACCATTTAAATACAATGAAAATAAAAAATTTATAAAATACCTTCTATAAAAATAACCTCAATTTTAAATTTCCTATAAAAATATTAAAAAAACCTCTGGTTGTATAGAGTCACTGGTCCAAATCCAGTTAGCCTCAATTTGTAATTTCCTACTAATAAGATTTATTTTACTTGCCTTGAAAAAATGAACAAAAAAATTATTATAATTTATCTTCTAATTTAATTAGGGCATATGTTTAGAGTCAATTAGAGTCTATCACAAATATATTAAATTATTTTAATCTACTTCATTTTTTAACAAGATTTTACGTGTTAAAATTAAAATTTATTTGTAGTAAAAGTTGTACATGATGCGATATTTTACATAGTTTGATTTGAATTTGAGTTGATCAAAACTTGGCTTAAGAACAACTCGAGCTGCTATTTGGGCCAATCTTCATCGATTGAACCAAAATCCAAAAAGCCCCACGGATTAACAAATATGCACTTCCATCCCAGAACATATATTTCAACGTAGGCCAAAGCTTCCATCCAAGAAGACGAACTTACAAGGGTCTCAAGAAGTATTAGCAGAAAAAGGATGGTCGGGCAAGACGATGAAAAGCTATCTTAGAGAGAGCTTGGCAAGGTGTCGTGTGTCTGATATAAATTTTAGTTTTATAAATAAATTCTCCTGATGAATGTGATAGTTGTTAATATTTGTAATTATGAATATTAATGATATGTAGCTCATTCTTACACTCGAAATTCTAAAAAAATCTCAGGATACTAAACAATGGTGACTATTTGTTGTTCTATGAAAGATGAATAGTCTTAAAGCTTCTCTATGAATATGGCCTCATTTGCCTCATTCTAAAGCAAGACAAGCATAGGAAACAAGACAATATGTGAGTCAACAAAAGAGAAAAAAGAGAATATAGAGATAAGAAAAGAGATCAATATTATTTACTAGTTTAATCTTATACAGAGTATTGAGAGAGAGAAATTTTGTAATCTCAATAGTATAGGTTAGGTGTGTAATCTTCTTGTACACCTCTATATGTTTGATAACTATAATCTTTAGTTGAAGTAGTGAATTATTCATTGTTGTCCCATGGTTTTTAATTCTCGATAGAAGGAGGGTTTTCCATGTTAAATCTTTATTTTTTGTGGTTTTATTTTATCTTATTTCTCAAGCATTATTTTCTCATATCTTGTGTTCGTTGTTGTTGATCTCCAACTTTTGGAGATTTTTCTCAACAATTGGCATCGTCTGTGGGAAATTTTGGTCTCATTCAATTGGATCTTGATTTGAGTGGGAGTCATGGGGGACACTTCCAAGACTGGGAAAATTGAGAAATTTGATGAAACAAATTATCAATGGTGGACGATGCAGATTGTGGATCATCTATACTAGAAGCAGTTGCATCAACCACTTGTAGGTACCAAGCCAGAAGTGATGTCAATCGAGGAGTGAGCCCTGTTGGATAGGCGAGCCTTAGTTATTGTTTGATTGTGTTTGACATAGTCAGTGGCATTTAATGTCTCCAAACATACAACTGTCAAAGGGTTGATGAAGGCATTAGCTATTGTTTATGAGAAGTCATCAACCTCTAATAGGTTATTTTTGTTGAGGAAACTTGTCTATTTAAGGATGCCTGAAGGTAAATCCATTGCTAATCATATGAATGATTTCAATAAAATTTGGGCACAACTTGAATTTGTGGAGATGACCTTTAGTGAAGATATTAAAATCTTTAATGTTCATGTATTCTTTGCTGGAGAGTTGGGATATGATAATTACGTCTCTAAGTAATGCATCAAAAAAACATCTTAAGTTTGATGAAGTGCTTAGTGCAATCTTGAATCAGGAGATGGTGAAGAGGAGCATGGTAGATAGCAAACCGTCCATCTCGGGCAAAGCTTTGTCGGTGGGCAACAGCAATGGCAAAGAAAGAGGAAGAGGTCAAAGTAGAGGTCCTAAGAACCGAGGGCCCTCTAAATCCAAAGAAAAATTTCAAGGGTAAGACTACTTGTTGGATTTGTGACAATGAAGGACATGTAAAGAAGGATCGTCCCGAGCGAGTCAAGAATATAGCTAATGTTGTTGATAGTCATGAAGAGAAATTTTATTTATCTACTCATGATGACTACAACATAAATACATTGTATAATGATTCAGGTGCTTCATTTCATTGTACTTCTCACAAAGAATGGTTTTGTGATTTTGTTAAGAGTGAATTTGGATATGTAACAATTGGTAATGGTCGAAGTACAAAATTGATGGTAGGGAGTAATTCATTTAAAGATGCATGATGAAGGTAAACTTATTCTCAAAGAGGTCAGGTATATACCTGAATTAAAGAAGAATATTATATCTGTTAACAAGCTAGACCAAGAGGGTTATAGGATCACATTCGAAAATAATCAGTGGAAGATCAGCAAGGGAGCATTGGTAGTGATCAGGGGAAGGCGATGGCCACACTTTACCCATTGTATACCAAGGTAGATTCATTTGTTTCTTTGGTAGCTGAGAAGAATGACGTATCAACGTTATGGCATAAAAGGCTTGGTCACTTGAGCGAGAGTGGGATGAGGATCTTACATTCCAAGAAGGTTTTGACAAGTATAATTAATTCTAACTTTGGTTTGTGTGAAGACTGTATTTTAGGTAAATAGAAATGGGTCAGCTTTACAAAGTATGGGAAGAGATGAAATCCAAAAGGTTGGAGTTAGTTCATATGGATGTTTAGGGGCCAGCCCATGGTAAATCTTTTAGAGTTAATTTCTATTTTGTTACCTTCATTGATGATTTTAGTAGGAAAACATGGATCTACACTATTAAGAAAAATCAGAAGTCTTTAGCATTTTCAAGATATGGAAAGCCCGAGTTGAGAATGAAACAGGTTTGAGATTGAAATGTCTTCTATCAAATAATGGCAGAGCATATTGCAATGAAGAGTTTGACTCCTATTGTGAAAAGCGGAGGATTAGAAGGATCAAGACAATGCCAAAGACACCACAACAGAATGGGGTGGCAGAGAGAATGAATAAGACCATCCTAAGGAGAGTGAGAAGCATGAGGGTTCACGCTTGACTCCCTTGCTTCTTTGGGGTGCCAATGTGGATACAACAGTCTATCTAATCAACCAAAGTCCATCAAGTGTCTTAGATGGAAAAATACTAAAAGAGGTATGGCCTGGTAAGAAAGTTGACTACTCTTTTCTGAAGGTCTTTGGTTGTATTGCATATACAGATGTCAACAGGGAATCAAAAAGAAGCTTGATTCAAAATCCCTCAAGTGTGTATTTCTTGGATATGGGGGTGACGAGTATGGTTACTGGACATAGGATTTCGAGAACAACAAGGTGTTTCGAATTCAGGATGTATTCAATGAAGAGTGCATGTACAAAGACAAGAAGAAAATAAAGAGTGAGGAGTCGAAAGAAAAAGAGTATATAGAGCTTGATGAGGCAGATGAAGAGATACAAAGTGCTAAAAATCAAGGATTTGTTCCAAGTGATGAGGAACAATTATCTTCTAAGAAGACCGAACAAGAAGGTGAGTCACAAGCTAATCAACCCTTGTGCTCCTCCTTGGTGACTCGGAGCCACCACAAGAGATAGTTGTTGCTCCCGAACCAAGGAGGAGCACAAGGGTAAGGAAGCCTACTTAGAAATTAAATTTAATTTTACAACATATTTTGTATACTGATGTAGGAGAACCAGAGTCCTATGATAAAGCCATGAGTGACAAAGCTTATATTAAGCGGGAGTTGGCCATGAAGGATTAGATGTCATCATTAGAGAAGAATCATACATGGGAGTTGGTGAAGTTATCACCAAAAAGGAAGGTTCTACAAAACAAGTGGATCTATCGGGTCAAGTCTGAAACCGGTGGTGTACAAAGGTATAAGGAAAAAGTTGTAGTGAAAGGTTTTGGTCAAAGAGAAGGAATTGATTTTCATGATATATTTGCACCTATTGTAAAAATGACTTTTATTAGAAATATTTTGAGTATTGTGGTTGTAAACAGATTGTCTTTAGAATAGCTTGACATACATACACCTTTCCTTCATGTTGATTTAGAGGAGGAGATCTATATGGAACAGCCAAAAGGATTTGAAGTTAAAGGTAAAGAAAATATAATGTGCAAATTGAAGAGAAGTCTATATGGACTCAAACAAGCACCGAGACAATGGTATTTAAAATTGGACAAGTTTATGTTAGATAATGGATTTCGTAGGAGCAACTCGAAACACTGTTAGAATAATTTCAATAATATGCAAGTATACAAGGTCGAAATAAGTAATAGAATGATAAATTCAAGTATCGTCCCACAGGGAGATGAATTTTCTTAAATTAATTAAAGAAAATAAAATGAAGAACAAAACAAAAACAACCGACTTAACTAAATCTAAGTAATAACTTTAAATAAAAGAAAGAGTTATAATGATAAAATTAGTTTTAGAGTCAAATTTCCCTTAACATAAATTTAATATTCATCACGTCTTACTTTTATCTTTTATTCTCTCAAATTGCCGATCTTGAAAAATTATATAACATGGTGGCTCTCGCTCCTTCATGCATCTATTACTTCGCCTCAATTCCTACCTCACAGTGATAATTGATAATTAACAAAATAATGCATTAAGATTTGCCTTACAAGCGCATACGGTGTTGTATATCTTCCGACCACAATGACAAACAAGTCAAAAGACTTTCCGACCACAATGACAAACAAGTCAAAAGACTTGTCAGATGATGAATTATCAATGACTAATTTAATTAATTTCTCCTAAAATCTAATTAAACCTCCTGATCTAAGTAATAGATGATCAGTCTACTCTTAGCATTAAGAAGATGACAATTCAACCAATCAAATTGAATAAAAGAGTAAGAGGTTGAAATGAATTCAATTAAAATATGTTAAGTTTCATTCTTCTCTAGAACGAAATAAACAACTACTCCCTAATAAAAATAGAAAACATGATGAAAAAGAAATAAACTTATATTATAAAAAGTACTAAAAAAATTACAATAACTAGAACTACTAAATTTACTAAACTCCTACACCAAAAGTTGAGACCTCCAAACAACAAATGACCACCACTTTATATAGAAGATGAGGTGGCCACACGATACATGAATTTAAGGAAGGTGTTCACAAATCAATATATTCGAATAGATTATGATGTCCATTCAAATTTCCATCTCTTTAACGTACTCAAATACAGTCAAAGCAATGTACATCCAACCTCACCGAGCTTTGTGAACTCCATAAATTGTAGCAATTGGGTGGGGCCAAGTGTCATGACCATTCAATTCCAAAGCTTAATTTAATTCATCTTTTTCTGCATAAAACTCCAAAATTAAGCATATCTCATAAAATATTAATTAACTAGAGTATAACGAAAAAAATCACCTAATTAGTAATATATATACCTGGGATGTACAAAACCACATTAAAATTATAGGTCAATATTGTATATACTTTAAACACTTAACAGTTGTGTATATCTACAAAAGTTTAATGATGACAATTACATTATTTTAACTTTGTATACAGATGACATGCTTGTTGCAGGGACTTGTATGGAGAAAATTGTTAATCTCAAAATGAGGTTAGCGAAGAGTTTTGCATGAAGGACTTAGATGAAGCAAAACAACTTCTTGGGATGAAAATTACCCAAAACAAGAAGAGCAAGAAGTTGTAGTTATCTCAAGAAGGGTATGTGAAGAAAGTTCTTGAGAGATTTAATATGAATTAATCTAAGCCGGTGACTACTACTTTGGGTAGTAATTTTCAATTATGAAAAGAACAAGAAGCTAAGAGTGAGGAGGATAAAGCTCACATGAAAACATGAAAATGGTGTCTTATGCTTCAACTATTGGAAGTCTTATGTATGCTATGGCGAGTACAAGACTAGATATTGCACATGCAATGGGAGTAGTGAGTAGATTCATGAAGAACCCAGGAAAACAACACTGGAAGGTAGTGAAATGGATTTTCCGGTACTTGAAAGGAACTTCTAATTTCTGTTTGTGTTTTGGGGGTGATAATATTGATGTGAAAGGTTATGTAGACTCGGACCATGCTTGAAATAGAGACAATAGCAGGAGTACATCAAAACACATCTTTATAGTAGGTGGAACCATAGTGAGCTGGGTTTCTAAATTGCAAAGATAGTTGCTCTATTTTCAACTGAGGCTAAATATGTGGTTGCTATAGAAGCTAGCAAGGAGTATATTTGGAGTAAAATTGTAATGAATGAGTTAGGTTTTAATAGGGTTGATTGCAGGTTGTACAGTGATAGCCAAAGTGCAATCCATTTAGCCAAGAACTCTACATTTCATTCTAGGACCAAACATATTCTGTTAAGGTTTCATTTTATTAGATATTTGTTAGAAGAAGGTAAATTGAAGTTGGTGGAGATAAATTGCAAAAAGAATCCGACAAACATGTTGACCAAACCGGTGGAGGGACAAAAGTTGAGTTTTTGCTCAACTTTGGTGAACTTGTACAACTTGCAGGTGAAGGACTTATACAACGAACAAGTGGAGGAAGAATCAGGATTGGTGTATTCCAATCGGACTCCAAGTGGGAGATTGTTAATCTTTGTAATTATGAATATTAATGATATATAGCTTATTGTCACACTCGAAATATTAAAGAAATCTCGAGATACTAAATAGACGTGACTGTTTGTTGTTCTATGGAAGATGAAAGGTCTCAAAACTTCTCTATAAATATGGCCTCAATTATGAATATTAATGATATATAGCTTATTGTCACACTCGGAATATTAAAAAATCTCGAGATACTAAACAGACGTGACTGTTTGTTGTTCTATGGAAGATGAAAGGTCTCAAAACTTCTCTATAAATATGGCCTTAATTGCCTCATTTTAAAGGAAGGAAATAAGACAGAATGCGAGTAGACAAAAAGAGAAAAGAGAGAATATAAAAATAAGAAGATGGATCAATATTATTTAGTATTGAGAGAGAGAAATCTTAAATCTTATAATTTTAATAGTATATGTTAGGTGAGTAATTTTTTTGTATATATCTGAAGTAATAAATTATTCGTTATTGTCCCGTGATTTTTGACTTTCAATAGAATAAAGGTTTTTCACGTTAAATTTCTTTGTGGTTTTATTTTATCTTATTTCTCATACATTACTTTCTTATATCTTGTGTCGCTGTTGTTGATCTTCAACTTTTGAGGATTTTTTTAACAATAGATTTTAATTTTTGAATATAAATTCTAATTAAATGAGCAAATGGATAATATTTTGTTGCCTATCTAGCTGCGCCTCTTTAAAGTTAGCATTACTGATGGATTGCCGAGAGAGTGTTTGCCACTTGTCCATCTCTTGAAACGCTTTGCTTGAGGGAATGCTGGGACCTCAGCGTTGTGAAGATTTGCGTTGCTACTTTGCGGCTCGAGTCATTCGTGTACATGGATGTGAGCTTGGAAGAGTTGCATCTACATGCTCCCAATCTTCGGGTTTTCCATTTCAATCGCGACTGTTCCAGATCATACAACTTCGGTGACATGCCTCCTTTGGTCGATGCTATTGTCTGTGCGATTTCTCGCGATGCTTATGATAGTGATTTTAACCGTGTGTACATGTTGGACAAGATCAGGCATGTCCAGGTTCTCACTCTGACAGGCCTGGCTCCGTGGGTGGGCAGATATACATATATGTGTATTTGATTGATCATACCTTTTCTTTGTCATTTGTTTGATCTACTATTCACCTAGTGCGAGGTCTTTTTTGTGCAGGAGATACTTGTTGTGGAGGAAACTGAACCTGACGTATTGCCAATCACATTCCATAATCTACAGGAACTACAAATACTTGTGGAAGAGCTTCAAGAAGACTTTGCTTGTGGTTGGTTTGTCTTGTCTCTTTCGGCATTGCTTTTTTACTGCGTTAGAGAAGCTTTTGATTGAGGTTTAATGGCTAGGACTAGATCTTTTTACCATTCAATCCTACTAATTATTAACTCATTGATGACAACCTCCTGTATTGTTATAATCTTGCAGCTTGATGACCTTTATGTCAATGATCTACTGATAGATGAGACATATGTATCAGGTCCTCCTGATCAAGTGTTCTACGACCTCAGAATGGTGAAGATAAATAGTTTCGTGGTTATCCAAATAAAATCCTCTTGCTGAAGTTCTTACTGGAGAAAGCTGTTGTGCTTGAGCTCCTGATTTTGGTTGCTCCTGCTTGGGGCATAAATAAGACTGCATCAACTGGGATGCCAGTGAGCGCTTCCCTGGAACAATTGTTGCCTTTTCCCAGGACCTCTTCGGAAGCTCGGATTTTGTTCTATGAATATGGAGAGGATGACTAGAAATCTGCCCCATCACATACCAAGTCTCAGTACGTGCCAGACTACACCTAGTTTCCAATAGTGTTAGGTGCTATATATGGACCTCTACAGCTATCGTTCTTATCAAGTCACTAGTTTAGACCAGATATGTTTAATGTGTATCAAAAATTATGCATAAACCGATAAAACTCACGACCAAGATCATCTTTAGGGTCGGCGAGTTTTTTTTTTAATATTTTCATGTCATTTACTATATATACGATAATTTGCATTTTGAAACCTCTTCTATTGTTGTGTAATTGTATTGAGGCTTGGGCCGACTACACATGATTATGATTATGAGACCCGTTGTTAGCAACACAAAACACTATTACTGATTCATAAGGGGTATGGGATATATTTGGTTTAATTGAATCGAGTCGTGTTTTATATTTAATTAGACATTGAAATTATTTCTTGTGATCAATATTTAATTAAATAAACTATTCAAACACCTTAATTTCAACAAAAATTCAGGTTTTGGGAAAATACCAAATGAAAAAGCATGCGAGTCAAAATGCTAAGAACGCCTAATACCAGATTTGAACAGCCGGTATTGTATGATGTATTCGGAAACTATGGGTTATCAATAATAGCATTTCTTTAATTTTACATTCGTTCATCTTATCTTATCTGATCTTCGGGAAGACGTAAAATTCAGAGTTATATAAATCCTTACTCGTGACTCAACGCCGTCAATTGTAGATATCTGAGGTGGTGCACTGCCGCCTCCTCAAATCCGTCCTAGTGCTGGCCGCCTTCCCAGACTTGCCCTGCTGCCCTGCTGCCCTCTGCCGGCAACTTCACACTCGTATACATATAGATAGTATCCCCCTTTTTGGCAGAGCCACACAATTGAACCGCCATGGATATCAACGATGATAGAACTGGCTGGATTCCCGACGAAATCCTTGTCTCCACCTTCTCCGTGCTACCCATCAAGTCCACTGCAAGGGCAGAAGATGGAATCGTTTGTTCCACAACCTCCACCTCCACCAACCATCTTCGGCTCATTTGATTTCAGCTTAAATTTAGCTCATTTGATTTCAAATTCGTGTTAGAAATAATAAGTATTTGAGTAGGTTCGAGTTCGATCTAGTTTGATTCATATCTAGTGATACCTTTTGTTTATATAATTCGTATTGAAATTTAATTTATAATTAAAATAGCCCAACTTTAACGTAATTATGCATAAAAGATAATTTAAATATGCATACTTTTATTTTAAATTATTATAATAAAATAATATTTTATAATTTAATCAAATTTATATAAAGAAATTTAAGATAAATATAATCAATAATCTTATTCCTAATATAAAAAATTAAGTTTTAAGTCGAGCCGACTTGAGTGGGTATAATCTCATGTCCGGCTTATTTAATATCGATTAAAAGTTTGGATCTAATTTTTTTTAGAGTCAAGTAACAAGCCAAATTGAGTTTAATCGAACCTTGAATAGCCCTAGGTTTGAGAAGTAGCGGTTTCAAAAAAAATGATAATAGTACACAATAACACTAGTAGTAAACACGTATCTCTTTCAAATGTGCTATATATATAAAAAAAAGCTGACATAGCTTAATATCGATTCATCTCGATCAGGCCACCCCTTGGCTATGGCTACTAGTAGGGCTGCAAACAAGCCAAGTTGGCTCACAAATTTTGTTGACTCGACTTGGCTCAACTCGAACTCGATGATTTTTCACAATAGCTTGAATTTGGCAAACTGGCTCGACTCATCTCTATACGAGCCAATCTCGTGTTTGTACAAACTCAAATTGACTCAGCTCAATCAAAGTTTGGCTCGTCACTCAACTTGACTCAGTAACTCAAACTGACTATGTGGCATGAAGCACTACTACTGTATTTGAGACTTAGTGTATTTGAATAAAATTATATTAGAAATTTGACTGAAAAGGCCAAAGGGGGTACCTTTCTCATTGACCTCTTCATTCCCGTTGGCGAGCAGATCATCTCTTGTTCATCCTCGCACTCAAAATCAAACAATATAGATCTAACAAACAAGGAAAAATGGAATTCTAGATAAGAAAAAATACAAACAAGGTCAAATCTATACAAAATCTAATAAAAAAGATGACAACTTTACCATTTTTTTATCAAGGTAAGAGTGGAACAGCAAAAAGGATATATGGATCATGCCATGAAGTGCTACTGCTGGCCGCTTGATGGATCATGAAACAAAGTGCTACGAATAATTGCTGCCAACCGTTCGATGGAGCATGGAATGAAGTGCTATTGCCAGCCACTTCTCTTCAAAACCCTACCTCCTTGATCCCCCTCAAGCTCGAAGGGGGCTTGAAGGTTCTCAATATACGAGCTCAAGTTGATCATCGGCTAATCAAATAAGTGGATTACCCGACTCGAACTCAAACTCGAACACTAAAAACTTGATGAGAACCGAATTAAGCTCAAACTTGAAATTTGACTAAATAAGCCGGTTACTGAGTCGCAAGAAAACCGGCCCGTGAGCAGCCCTAGCTGCTAGATATGGACTAGGGAAATTTGATCCAACTGCCCCTAGGAGTATGAGTTATGTTAAATTTGAGCAGAGGCTCGGAATCAGAATGGCCCGTTCTCTAACCCTAAGAGGCCGAGGACAGCTGTCTTTGGTTGCCCCAAGCTAGCCGGCCAGGCCACACCTCTTGCCACAAAACAGTAACTTGAACTAGCGGCCATAATCTGTTTTTCTTGAAGCTTTTAAATTTGCATTAGTTTGACTTGGGTCAATCAAGGTTTTATCTTCAACCCAAAGCAAAATACAGGACAGCCTCATTATTGTTTAAAAAAAAGTAATTGGGCCCTCATTTTCCCACCATCAAACACTATAAAAAAATATCTTCATTTTCCCAGTGAAAAAGCTCTTTTTACCTGTCGAGAATTTTAGCAATACAGTACCACGGATGTGGCCAGACCCTAATGGTGATTGTTTTAAGAGCCCGACCCTGACGGTTATTGGTGGAGGTGGAGATATCAAAGGGCGTTTTATTAAAAAATTCACTTTTTTATTAGAAAAAATAAATTGCTTTGATCGAAAAAAGACACCAAAGGATTTTTTTACTCGTAATTCCTGTCCAGAAAAAGTTTACCGAATGACACGGAAACTTGATCAACACGGCGTTATGGGTCAAGTCAAAAAGTTAATTAAGTATTATTATCTTTCTTGCCCAAATGTCACACAGCCTTGATCCTTCTCCCCGTCTCTGTGATGCTATCGGGCCAACGTTGCAGGTTTGGTCACAATTCTTTCTACTTCCCTTCTTCCATTCATAAGCCCAACATGAAATAACGTATGATCTGATGTGTTTCCGATATTTATTTGGGAGATGGGTCAGTGTATTTTGCTATGAAAACCATGTTCTACTTATTGCTTATCTTTAATTTTCCTTACGCTGTTACCTTGATTCTATAGTTAAGCTTACTACATGTTGTTTACCTTGGCTTTCTTCACCTCGAATTTCCGGTGTTATTGTTCACAGCCGATCGTAGGTTGGTGGGTGTGAAGTGAGAACCATGGAAGGAAATGATCTGATATCTGCTTTGCCAGATGCAATCTTGCTTCAGATACTTTCCCATTTGCATGTACGAGATCAGATCAGGACATGTGTTCTATCAAAGAAGTGGAGGAATTTGTGGACAGTGTCACCTTACTTGGATTTTAGAAAAGAGATGATGGGAAGTGATAGTTCCTATTTTGAAGAGGATAGGGAAAGTGCAATGGATGTTGTTGAGTTCATAAACTGCTCTTTAGTTGCTCATCAAGGTGTCAGAGTTGCAAGATTCTGTATATCTATTCCGTATGACGTATAGCCATACCTGTCAAGTCACTTCATGGATCCGTTTTGCATTGAGCCATAAAGTGGAAGAACTCTATCTTGATTTCCTTGCTGAGATCCAGTGGGTTGAAGAGTTTGATTCAGAGTTTTTTCAATTGTACCAGCTGCCACACTGCATCTTTTCTTCTGATAGCCTTGTGTGCTTGACACTAAAACTTTGTCAAATCAAGTTTCCAACTCCTGTTTATTTGAGATCTCTCACAACTTTGTCCCTCAATCAGATGCTGATAACAAGTGATGTGCTTAAAATTTTTCTTTCCGGTTGCCCACTACTTGAAAATTTGGACATATCAGACTGCAATAGGTCATGTGGAATAACTATCAAAACAGATCAAAGGCTCAAAAAATAAGGGTAGAGGATGTTTCTTACGTGAATGGTTCAAATGCTCCTATTAAAATTAATGCACCAATGCTTATTTGCTTGGATCTCAAAGGGAATTGCCCAAGAGAAAACTACAATGTTAAAAGGCTGTCATCTCTGGAGAAGGTTAGCATTGACTTTGAAGCATTTGGTGTTTATCAACACGAGTATGGTTCGGATTATTGCGATACAGATGGACTGAAAAGGCTTCTTGAGAGTCTTTCACATGTTAAACACATTCATCTTTGCAACTGGTGTATTCAGGTGAAAAGCATGTTTCCCCTGGTTCCCGTTTTCGTTTTAGTTCTGCGTTTCACAGCTAGTCAGAGTTAATTTGTCAATACTCAATTTTGAAAGGCATGTTGTTATACATCTGCTTTAACATTGGTACAAGTGTAAAAGACCCTAAAAATTTTATCTTCTTCAGGTTATGACAATTAGGGAGCTGAAATGCTTGGATGCTCCAGTTCTTGCTACTAAATGTCTAGAAGTGAACACAGGAATGACAGCCTTTGAGCTTCCTGGGCTTGTCCACCTGCTCAAAAGCTGCTGTGAGCTTGATACTCTGATATTAAGAATTGGCAACAAGTTGGCGTTTGACATTAACAACTGGCTGAATGATGAGGTATCTTGCTAAATTATGCAGCTAAGATCTCTTCTTGCTTTTGTATATTTTCCATTTTATGATCATATTTGGTGTCTACAATGCATTTTTATGTTCTTTCAAACTGATGCCAACATTTTGCAGGAGGATTATGGGAATGAAAAGCAATATCTGAAATGGTTGGAGCTTTGCTTTTTTCGCTTGTTGGATCGTCTAAAAACTGTCAGGATATATGGGCTACTAGGAACAGGCGGAATCTATGATACTGAGCTTTTCAATGAGGGGGGATGAAGTGCTTCATTTGCAAATTTCACGAAGAAATCAATTTTGTCAAATTAGTGCTTAAAAACACAAGGACACTGGAGAAAATGATTATATCCACCACAACTCTGTTCGATTTCTGGCCCGTGAAATCAGAGATGGTGAAAGCACTCAGAAAGAAGATTATGAGCTTTCCAAGAGCCAGTCGATTTGTCGAAGTTGTTCTACTCGAGACCTAAATTTTATTTTGCTCTGTGTTTACATATATGTGCTCATCCTATACTTGCAAGACTTATGTGTGTTGTTTGCCATTCCGAATTTCAGATGAACTCATAATCTTACATTTGGTTGATCACAATGCAGTAGTTTTCCTTGCTTTTAGAAGCATGTTGGTTCACCCTCAATAGGGAAACTACAAGAGCAGTTCTTGGGATTCAATATTCATGAACAAAAAACTAATCATACCTAAATCTCAGATCATCGATAAACATATCTAGACTTCAAAACAGCTGACTATGCATACAAACTGGTACTTCTATGTAGTATGGAGCATATTGAGATTTTGTATGCGTAGGGGCAAAGTTATCATCTTGGGTGTAATCGAATAGCAAAATCTGAGCTTCTGAGGAGGCCTTGGGAAAGTGCAACAATTGCTCAAGAGCGGAGCTCAAGCAAGTCTGAAGTGATGCTGCACTGTTTGCATCCTAGGCACGAGCAGCCAAAACCAAAAGATCAAGAGCAACAGCTCTTTCCAGAAAAAACTCTATTAATATGATCTCATTCCTGTAACCATGAAAACCATTTATCTTCGCGATCCTAAGATTGGACAACACTTGATCAGTGATTGAGACGAAGCAGTTCAAGCTGCAAGAGTACGATAACGTCGGTGATTGACAATAGGGTATAAAAAGCAGAGGTCATTTTAAAGCTCTAGACACAAGCGCCAAACCTCAATGAAAAGCTTCTCTAGGGAAGGGAAAATGCAATGTCGAAAGAAATGGTAAAACCCAATAAGCAAATCATCTTGCAATCCTTCAAAAAGTAGCGTGTAGTTCGTGGAGGTTATCAAATTCTATCGGCAGTATTTCATATCATCTTCAAAAAACATGTCCTACTTCAAAAATCTTACATTAGGTGTAATGGTGTACCAAACATTACAAGGAAGAAAAATTAAAGAAATCAACTAACCTCGACGATCTTGGCACACAAAGTGAGAATCTCAACACGCCAACTTGTACAAGATGTTGAACCGGTTAGAGTTATAACCGTAAATGTCTAAAGGAACATGTAGAATATTTAACTTAACCAAATTATATAGATAAAAAATACATCACAATAAAATATTTTTCTTCTTCTTCATATTAAATTATTAAAAAAATAGAATTTTATAATAGAAGCATACTTAGAATCTAGAAAAGCAAAATAATTTTTAACTTTTTTAAGTTTTGATCTTACAAATTCAACACTAGTTTTCCAAAACCTAAGTTTTTGGATGATAGGATACCAAGAAGAAAAATTACTGGCGAATTTAGGAACTATTACTATATTTATTCTTATTTTTTATAATTTTAATTTAACCTATCATAAATTAAAAATTACGAAAATAGTATCTACATATTTTTATCCATACTTATTTTAAATATCAATGTCTTATTAATCTTAACTTTAATAGATCAATTTAATTTAGGTCAAACCTTAATAATAGCATTTGATAAATTATTATATATATATATATATAAGATATATCGTTCAAATCAATAATCTCCCATGAATATAAATATATATATATATATATATATAATTGTATAATTGTCATCATATAACTTTATGAGCTCCAAAATAACATACGCTATTATTCTAAAATAATAATCTTGTTTATTAATTATATTTATATAGGATCAAGGCGATTTTTGTTACATATATCGAAACTAAATCTATTTATGGTTACATACATCAATATAATTAAATGACATAGATCAAGTATAGATGTGTAGCATGAAAATTACATCTAATTTGATCTAAATATGCATATTTTCAACTGGTCCAACTTTATTAGATCACCAAAATAGAGTGAAACATAAACCAAATACTGTAATTCACATTAAAAAAACAAACAAAACAAACTCTCACTAAAGTAATATATCATCAAATGATACAACACCCAGATGAGCAATATGTTCATTAAAGACCTTGGGCGGTAAACTGTTAGTAAGCGGATCCACAACTATAGAATTTGTCCCAATATGCTCTATAGAAACTTTACTACTCTGAACTCTTTCTTTCACAACAAGGAACTTGATCTCTATATGTTTTGATTTAGATGAGCTTTTATTGTTATTTGAATATAATACTGCAGACTGATTGTCACAAAATAACTTCAATGGTCTTTCAATATTATCAACAATGTGTAGCCCTGTAATAAAATTCTGCAACCATATTTCATATTTGGATGCCTCATAACAAGCTATGAATTCAACTGCCATGGTGGAAGAAGATATGAGTGTCTACTTAGCACTCCTCCAAGAAATAGTTGCTCTAGCAAGCAGGTAGACATAACCAGAAATGGACCGACAATTATCTTAACATCCATCAAAATTGGAATTAGAATACCCAATGATCTCAAGTTGATCTAACTTTCAATATATAAGCATGTAATGTTTTGTTTTCTAAAGATACCTCATTAATCTTTTGGCTACTTTCCAATGATCCAATTTCGAATTACCTAAATATCTACCCAATATTCCAACAATATACATAATATCTAGACGTGTACATACTTGAACATATATAAGATTTCCCGTTGCTGAAGCATAAGGAATCTTTGTATTTCCTTTCCTTCTATGTTATTTTTATAGCATTGATTGAGACTAAATTTGTCTCTTTTAAAAATAGGGGTATCTCATAGTTTATAACCTTGCATGCTAAATCTCTTAAGCACTTTTTTATATAGGTCTTTTGTAAAAATCTGAGTATACATCGAAAGTGATTATTTGAATTCCTAATACAAAGGGCACATTTTCAAGATCTTTCATTTCAAATTTCTTTGATAAAAATCTCTTAGTTTTGTGCAGAAAACCTATATAATTGCTGGCAAGTAATATATAATTAACATATAAAGCCAGAAAAATATACTTACTCCCACTAAACTTATAGTATATACAATCATCAATCACATTCATCTCAAAACTGAATGAGAGAATAACATGATGAAATTTGTCATACCATTAACAAGAAGTATGCTTAAGTCCATAGACAGATTTCTTTAATTTGCAAACCATATTCTTTAATTCTCCCGATACAAAGTTTTCTAGTTGCACCATATAAATTATTTCATCATGTCACCATTTAGAAATGCGATCTTTACATCCATCTGATATAACCCAAGATCAAAATGTATCACTAATGTCATAATTATTCTAAATAAGTCCTTCGATGAAATTGGAGAGAAAGTCTCATTATAATCGATGCGTTTCCTTTTGAGTAAAGCCCTTCGTAACAAGATGAGTCTTATATCTTTCTAGATCACCTTCTGAATCCCTCTTGGTTTTAAATATCCATTTATAAACCAATAGGTTTTGCACCTTCAGGCAATGGGACAAGATCCCAAATATCATTAGCTTTCATGGACTCTATCTCTTCATTCATAGCATCAATCTACTTTTGAGAATTAGAACTCTTCATGGCTTGATGAAAGTTGATTGGATCATCTTCCACCATTCCAATGTTATCCTCATGTTTTTGGAGAAAGATGAAGTAATCATCTGAAATTGCATTTCTCTTTTCTTTTGTAAATTTCCTCAATGACATTTTCTCTTGAGGTTGTTGAGTTTTCTTTTAGGTATAATTTAATGATCGTGATTAAGAAGATTTTCGATATTAACTTATAATTCTGGTATTGTTTCTTGAATAACATCAGGAATATGATCCTGATTATTGTCAAGAACAATCATGGGAAGAGAAACAAATTCTTTTTCAAAGACAAAATCTCTAATTTCATTTCCTCCTCAAACTTAACATTCTCAAATAACCGGGTATTTCTCATATCAAATAATGACTTTATTGTGGGATCATAAAACTACTACCTTTTAGACCATTCAAAGTGTCAAACAAAATAGCTACTTACTATTCTTGAGTCCAGTTTCCTTTTATTTGGCGTATAAGGCCTTGCCTCCTTGGACAACCCCAAATGTGTAAATACTTAATATTGGGCTTTTTCTAGTCCACAATTCATAAAGGGGTCTTAACTATTGCATTTGTTAGTACTCTACTAAGAATATATGTTGTTGTCTTTAGCGCCTTACCCTAGAGTGAATCAGGTAAAGTAGTATGAGCAATCATACTTCTCAGCATATTTTTAATGCTCGGTTTCGTCTCTCAGTAACACTATTCATACTAGGAGTACCTGACATTGTGTATTGTGGGACAATTCCGTACTCTTCTAGGAATTTGGCAAAATGGTTCTAGACGTTGTACACCTAATCCATCATATATACCATAGTATTCACCACCACGATCAGATCTGGTTGCCTTAATAGTTTGGTCAAGTTTGTTCTTAACTTCAGCCTTATATGTCTTAAACACGTTCAATGCTTGAGACTTTTCACGAATGAGATAAAGGTAACCATAACGAGAATAATCGTCTATGAACGTAATAAAATATTATTGACCATCTAAAGAAGCTGTAAGAAATGACCCACAAATATCTGTATGTATTAGTTCTAAGACGTTTGAAAATCTATTAGCACCTAATCTACTTATATTTGTTTATTTTCCCTTAATGCACTCAATACAGACTTGAAAATCTGATAAATGAAGAGAATCAAGAATTCCATGTAACAAATGTCGTTCAATTATTGATTTAGAACTGTGTCCTAAATGCTTGTACCAGAGTAAACCAGAATTTTCATTGTTTAATTTTCTTTTGTACCACATAAACCCACATGCAAAGTTTCATTAAAAGATGCAATAGTATTAAGTAAATATAGATTATCATAAAAAACAAAGAACCCGTACCCACAATATTTTAATTTAGAAAAAGACTAAACTTATTATTTCTAAATGAATAAGAGTAGCCAAATTTGTCCAACATAGAAATAAAAACAAAATTTCGTCTAAAAGACAGCACTACATATGTCTATTTAAAATCCAAATAATATCTTGTCTTCAATAATAATCTAAAAGTCCATATTGCTTCAAATACAAATGATTTGCCATCACCCACATAGATGAATCTTTCAGTATCATTTCGCATTCGGCAATTCAGGCAACCCTGCATTGACACACTTATGAGAATAGTAGCACCCGAATATAGCCACCAAGTGTGTTTTGGCACTGAAGCTAAATTAACCTCAGAACAAACAAAATTAATAAATGAACCTTTCTTTTCATGCCAAGCATGATATTTAATTCATTCCTTCTTAATATGTCTAGGTTTACTAGAAAAGAAATAGCAAGAAGCTTGATTTTCTTTCTTTTGTTGTTGCCTGTGAAAACCATTACCAGCTTCCTTAGCCCTCTTTCTTTTCTTATTTTTCTTGATAGGTACTAGCCAAGTGAGCACTTTAGCCTGTTCTTACTTCAACCTTTCTTCTTCTTGGACACAATAAAAATGAGGTCATTAAGAGTCTATTTGTCCCTTTGGCAATTGTGACTGACATTGAAATGACTAAATTGACCCAGACGAGAAATTAATACTAAATGCATGAGTAAATCCTCAGATAGCTCTAACTTTAGTGCTTTTAGTTTTGAAACAATTTTTGATATCTCTAAGATGTACTTTCTTATGCTTATTTTGCCTTTAAAATTCATTGAAATCAAGTTTGACAAAAGCGTACTTATTTCAGCCTTATAGTTTTTTACAAAACGCATTTCAATTTCATTAAGAAACTCAGTGGTTGTAGTAACCTTCTCAAACACATCACCCTTGAAGGTCTCTAGAATCCAACGCTTCATGATCATAATACTCATACGATTTGAACCTTCCCACTTTTCAATGTGCCGTTTTTCCTCAATGGAACTTTTGTCTGTAAGAAAAGCAAGTTGTTGAGTCCTTAACGCAATGTCAAGATTCATACAGCTGAGAACAATCATCACACTCTCTTTCCAATCCTTAAAATTATCTTTAAGCATTAGAACTGAATTGATGTTGGCAGAAATCATATAAGCATATTGATTAACTGAAAATTGAACAAAATAACAAGTACATAATAAGTTTAATAATTCAAACAAAGATAAATCTCATCAAAAGATACCTAGCACAACATTAATATTTTGTCTTTGGACAGAAATATCAATTAGTAAGTAATACTCTTAGTGTGGTAATCAAATATGGGCAATAAATCCTGTTAAATAATAAATTTATCTTTGGACTAATTTATTATTCACATGAAATTTTGATAATTATCTCATATTTATTACCATAAATGTGAATATAACTCTGTCAAATATTAATCTTCCTTTGGGCCGATTAATATTCACATGAATCATATACCCACAACTGTCTATTTTAAAAATAAATTAATTTTTACAAAAGAGGTTATTTTGGTAGTATATTATAACAATTAATAAATTCTAAAATATTAATTATAATTGAACTATAATTTAAATTTAATAATCTCATATATAAAGACATTAAACTGAAAAAGTTATAAAAATATCTTTATTTGGAAATTTTTTGAAATTATAACTTTTTTCCTTTTGTAACTTAATTTTCATCATTTAATATTTTACCAAAAGAAAACCTTGATTTGAGAATAAATATCTCATATACAAATTTTTTGTATTTTTCTTTCCCACATTTGTGAAAATGTTAATAGCTAGTGTAGAATTTGGGGGTACTCCAAATTGGTTGAAGACCATATCAATTTATTTTATCTTACTAACTACTATTATTTTGGGATCCTAAATCATTAGATCGAGATGTGATATAGCACTAGACAGTTCTAATAAGATTTTATTTTCGAATCTATCTTTTTCTGAATCTTGATCAAAATTAAACATAAATCAAATTAATCCTATATGATCTAATATGAAAATATTCTCATACCACTTGTTGTATATTTAACTTAACCAAATTATACAGATAAAATAAAACATCACAATAAAACCTTTTTCTTCTTCTTTATATTAAATTATCAAGAAAATAGAATTTGATAACAGAAGCGTACCTGAATCCATAAAAACAAAATAATTCTCGACTTCTTTAGGTTTTAATTTTCTAAATTCAATACTGGTTCTTCGAAACCAGAGTTTCTGGATGATGGGATACCAGAAGAAAAACTACGGGCAAATTTAAGGACCATAACCATATTTATCTTTATTTTTGATAATTCTAATTTAACCACCATAAATTAGAAATTATAAAATAGTATCGACACATTTTTATCCATACTCATCTTAAATATTAATGACCATTAATCTTAACTTTAGTAGATAAATTTAATTTAGGTCAAACCTTAATAATAACATATGATATATATATATATATATATATATATATATATATATATATATATATAGACACACACATGTCTAAAATCCAACACAGCACAAACAATGGCATCCACTAAAGAAGAAACATTGAGGATGTTGAAGTCGGAGTCACCTTTAAAATGGAATGTCTAGGGATTAAGAGCATATATCTCCAACTCTGCGGCATACACATCTGTAACGTGCAATGACTTGAGCTGCAAACTTGTACCACAAATGCTAACAATGTTAAGTTAACTACAGTCCATCAAGTATCTCCACAGATGGGCAGGTGGCAACCGTTCTTTCAAGCATTTCATCGGTAATGTTCACATTGACCAGGTGCAACTCAGTAAGGAAGGTGAAACCGGAGAAATCCGAGGGGATTGTGAACTCAGAACGACTCAACTTGAAATGGGTAATCGTCTTGCATTCAAGAGACAAGATAGCAGCTTGTATCTCTTCTTATCTGCTTCAGAGAACTCGTCTCGGATCATGAAAGGGCCATGGTTGGCGTGGCTAAGGACGTTGATTGTTACGATGGCCAAGTATGAGATTGTTTATTTCTATTTAAATTGACAAGACTTTTACCGCCAAAAAATAAGAAGAATTATTTAAATTTTATTTTAAAAATATATTTTATTTTAAAACTTAAAATGTTTAAATAAATAATAAAAATATTGACCATGGATGCAATGTCCAATTGATGTGAATTCTGTAGATTTTGTTTCAAAATTTCGATTGTATAGTGATTTTCCACCCGCATATAATTTGCAAATTTTGATTTATCAATTGCATCATTCTGTATTATAGTTGTCTAATTTGTGATTATATTTATTTTTTTATTTTTTATTTTGTAATATTTTGTCCTCGATATTTGAAGCGGATTCCAAATATATAGTAATGGTATATATTTTGAATTGTATGATTATTACAATGTAATGTATTGGTTAATCTTTATATGGTTGTTGATTTTATCAGTTTTTTTTCAAAGTTAGATATGGTCAGGTCTTGCTACTGCAAACTAGTTATTTTAACCGTGATTTAAACCAAATTTGCAATCATCTACTGGATACTATAACAGGATGATATTTTGCTTCTCCTTCATTTTCTACCTGCTCTCATGTCGTAAATTTTGGGCCCACACCTAATAATTTATTAATAATAAAAATTTCTTAATAAGGATAAACTCATAAAAATTTCAGGCCCATACCTCAACTTCTTCCCTCCTCTATAATTATATAGAAATAAATGATAAACATAACATTCGTAACAATTATATAAAATTTTAAAAATTTGATAAACATGATAAAATAAAAAAATTGATAAGTGTGACATTTAATAAATATGACTGCATCGACTTAAGATAAACTATACAAAAGTGATAAACATGACATCAATGTTTAAGATAATTATGCTAAATTAATAATATAAACTATATTTTTAATTAATTATCTATTATTTTAATTTTAAATATTATTAATATAGACTTTTCAAAAAAACTATAAGTGTCATGCGTATAGCACGGGTAGTAACCTAATTTATTACTATATTAGTAGATCCTATAATGTTTTATTATGATTTTATGTTTTTATTGTGGTCTCCTTTATGTGAGAAGCATAAAAATATATACTAGTGATCAATTCAAAAGAATTTATGAATCACTATTAAATCAGTTTAAATTAGTATGATTTAAATTTTTTAAAAAGCTAACTGAAAACACCAATTCTGTTTTTTACAATATTACTTCATACATAATCCATAATAAAATTATGAACCAATTCATACGTAATCCAAATTAAAATCTTCAAGGGATTTAGATATAATCCAAAATAAATTCTAAATATAAGTGCGCTTATGGACACGGATGTGACTTTTTAAACAGGAGCCTTTTATGTTTTCCTCATCCACTATCTTATTTATGAAATTTGGATTTTCGGCTAAAACTTTGGAAGTTAAATAACTTGTCATATGTTGAGTATTTTATATTGCGCGCACGTACACGAGTCAAACAAGCAATAAAGTAATAAGTAGAGATCGTTCCCACAAAGAAATGTAGCTTATACCATATTTTTATTCTAAGTGATTTAATTAAATAATTAATTAAATTAGACATTGAAATGGTAACAGACAATCAAAATATCTACTCTAGGTCTGTATGTAAATCGAAGCAAGGGCATCAGCTTGAAAATGCAACTATTAAATATTATACTCTGTCAGTTCGTGAATGAAACAACAACGTTCTTTCAATTAAATAAGCGATGTTCAACTCCATCTAATTATCATACAATGTAGCCTTATAACTTTTACCAATTTATTTTTTGATAAGTGTTGATATCCGAGGAAACGAAGGTAATTGTAATTGGTTGTCGCTCCATATTACAACCTATTCTCTATTGATTAAATTAATACATGTGTGTAAAAGAGAAAACAAAGAGATGTGTTAAGATGAACTCCTCCACATAAAAATCTATGACATCAAGTGTATGTTTACCTTTAATATCATAAATAATTCTAACCATGACATCATCAATTTCCTTATATCTAGGTAAAATCAATTCTCTTTAGCATACAAAAGTTAGATAAACTTTTTAGACATTAAAAACAGATTAGAATAATCAATCCTTGATCAAATATAAAAAGGTAGAAGATAACAAATATACATCATACAATAATTCAGATCCATTGTTCATCCCAAAATAATAAATTCACCCCATGAAATTATTAAACATCATCTTTCATATCGACAAATTCATACAATCAAAAAAAGAAGAAATGAGAATCCAAATCTGGTTCAGCAACGCCATACCATGATTTGTTCTCTTTGGTTGAATTGATTCATTGCAGCTTGGTTTTGTAGTTTCTTCTCCTCAAACTCGTAGAATCTTCCACTCTTTCAAATCAAAGGAAGTGAAGAACTCAAGACTTGAAGGTCTGGAAGAAGATACAGCACACTTAGCTATATCGCTGTTATATTGTATTAGTTTCGGGGCCTGCTCCTCTTCTAGTATTTGTTGATATATGTGTTGGGATTTTAACACACAAAATCCCGAAACACCATGTTGTGTGTGTTTTAACAAGGCAAACCAATAAAGGATAAAAGATAGATGACAAAGAAAACTAAACGTGGAACCTCCAAAATAAAAGGGAAACCACAAACCATCCACTATAATCAAATAATGGGCATACACATCAGGCAAAGCCTGCACATCACTTTCATCGAACAAGCTGGAACACACATCTTGATGGAATCAATAATCTCCAACTGGGATACACATCCAATTGGGAACACTCAACCTCTAACTGGAACACACTCCAATTTGGAATACACTCAACATCCAATTGGGAACACTTCAACATCCAATTGGGAACACTCAACCTCTAACTGGAACACAGTCCAATTAGGAATACACTCAACCTCTATTGGAATACAATTCAATTATGAATACCCTCAAACTTTAACTCCAATTAGGAAACTCTAACTCCAATTAGGAATACCCACAAACTCTAATTGGAAGAGACAATCTAATTGGGAAGACCCTTGGGAAGAGACATATCTTGTGAGGAGAGGCTCTCCCTCCTTTAAGAGAATGATAACTCTGGAAAAGAGTTATTATTATTTGCATTTTATATTGAGTTTTTGTCATGTTTCGAGTTGTTTATATATCAATTTTATTAGTTTAGAAGTTTATTAGATATTATTAATAATGTGAGAAATTATTGTGATTTTGCTGTAAAAAGTGCTAATTAATGCTGTTCTAACAGGGTATAAGAGTTAGAAGACGATCCTTAGCCAACTAATGGGAGTTTGTAGCAACTACTTTAAGGATAAGCGAGATCTTCTTAGAGATAAGCGTGATCTTCATGAAGATATGCTGTAAAGATCTTTGGAGATAAGGATATCCTTGGACGTTAGGGATAAGCATGATCTTCATAAGATATTCTTAATGATCTTTAGAGTTGTGGATAAACACGGAGAAGTTCTATATAAGGGGACGTCCTCTTGTGAAAAAAGAAGAGAACAACATTAGACGGCTAAGAGACGGCATGAAAGACAAGAGAAGGAAGACGAAGAATTTGGATCAGAAGAAGAAGACGCTTTCTCCAAAAGAGTTTTCTTTATTTTGATTTACTTTTCTTTGTAATTAAACGATGTCTTTCATATCACAAATGAATTTCTTGTGTTTAATCGAAAACTTTATGGAGTAATTCTTTTCTAGGATTTTCAATAACAACTAGTGCATGGATTAATAAAAGTTATTAATTTTTATCTATGTGATTATGATGTTGGATTATCTATTTTATTCTATGCATTAATGCTATCATTAGCCTGATCACCTATTGATTGATCTAGAGATTTGATCTTGTCTAGAGATAGAAAGATTAAATTTGTCAATGAATAAAATAGCCTTTGTTCATCTATTTTAGGTGATTCACATATGAGATAGAGATATACTCATATGTCTTGGGTAACTGTTAAGGGCAAAACTTAAAGTATCATTTTGCATACACAATTTCATAGAGATATAGGAGTTGGGTGCGAGTGATAAGTTTATGGTGAATCTAAGAGATGTCATAAATAATTAATTCCCGTGGTTAATAATCCAAATATGCAATTCATAGGTAGAAGTTATAACTTTAATCATATAGAGCACTAGGTGATATTGAAAATCCTAGGTTTGTCGTCTTGAAGTTAGTATTTGATTTAAATATTGCATTTTAGATTAGTTTAGTTTTAGTTTATAATTAAATCACTCTTTGAATTTTTCTTTCAATTAAGTATAATTAATTAAATTAATTTTGGTCACTGAAAATTTCTAGTAATAATTCCTCGTGGGACGATACTTTCTTATCATTTTATTACTTGATTCGGCACGTGCACTTGCGTTATAATTTTCACATCAAGTTTTTGGCGCCATTGCCGGAGAATTAAACTAGAATTTGATTTTATCAGAAATTAGTTTGATTGTTTGCTTAAATTGTTCTCATCTCTTCTTAAGTTTTAATTTTTTTATTTATTATTATTTAATTAGGTAGTGCGTAGTGCATGCAAGGAGAAGGTACTAAGGAGCTAGAGCCATATAACCCAGAGATCGAAAGAACTTGTCGGTGACTACGTCAAGAGGCTAGAGTTAGGAAAGCAATGGAGGCAGAGCAAAGGAATAATAATCTTCCACAAGCAGCCAATGATGATGACACAAAAGCTCTGGAAGAGTTTGCACTTCCTGTTTTAGACGGATTACATTCAAGCATTCTCAGGCCACCGATTGAAGCAAATAGCTTTGAGTTGAAACCAGTGATGTTCCAAATGCTGCAGACTGTGGGACAATTTGCAGGACTGGCGCATGAAGATCCTCATACTCACCTGCTCAATTTTATTGCTATTTGTGATTCATTTAAAATGAATCAAGTGTCTGAGGAAGCTATCCAGCTTCGATTATTTCCATATTCTTTAGCCGGAAGTGCAAGATTATGGTTGAATTCACAGGCTCCTAATTCTATCACCACTTGGGATGAATTAGCGAGAATGTTTTTGCTTAAATATTTTCCACCGTCTAAAATTGTCAATTTTCGTAACGATATTACTTCTTTTGTGCAGTTGGATAACGAATCGCTTTATGATGCATGGGAGAGGTTCAAGGATTTGCTAAGGAAGTGCCCATACCATGGAATTCCCCCGTGGGTTCAAATTCAAACATTTTACAATGGACTCCATGGACAAACTAAATCCATTGTAGATGCTGCTGCCAATGGATCCCTCATGAGTAAATCATACAAAGAGGCTAATGACTTATTGGAAAAGCTGGCATCTAACCATTATCAGATGGGGCAAGACAGAGTATTGAGGAAGAAGAGTGGAGGTATTCTCGAAATGGACACATTGACCGCTTTGTCTGCACAAGTGGCTGCTCTGTCAAAACAAATGCAAGCTTTAGGGATGAATGTTAATGTGAATTCAGTGAACATGATTGCAACTAAGTGTGACTGGTGTGGTGAAGGACATCCTACTGAGCATTGTGTCAACAATCCTGAATCAGTAAATTTTGTTGGAAGCTATACTAGACAGCAAAACAATCCTTATTCCAATACTTACAATCCAGGATGGAGGAATCATCCGAACTTTGCATGGGGAGGCAACCAAGCATCAATGCCAGGTCCAAAACAACAAGCTCCTCCAGGTTTTCAGCAGAATAGAGTACAACCTCAGGAAAAGAAACCAACTATGGAGGAAATGTTCATGCAATTTATGCAAAGTCAGCAGGCTTCTATGAGAAATTTGGAAACTCAAATGGGTCAGATTGCTAGTGCATTGAGTAATAGGCCACAAGGTGGACTCCCTAGTGATACTCAAAATCCTAGAGGAGAGGGTAAAGAATGTAAAGCCATTACATTGAGAAGTGGTAAGGAATTGGAGAATCTGCACAATCAAAAGACACCAAGTCCCATAGCTGATCCAGAGGAGGTTGAACGAGATGAAGAAAACAAGGATGAAGTGGTAGAAATCTTGCCACCTAAGGGTTCAGTTGATCAACGTAATCCGTACTACAAAATTCCATATCCTCAGAGACTACAGAAAAGTAAACAAGACAACAAATTTCAGCAATTCTTGGAGGTGTTTAAGAAACTTTCTATCAATATTCCATTTGCTGAAGCGTTAGAGAAGATGCCGAGCTATGCTAAATTTATGAAGCAAATATTATCGAAGAAGAAAAAGTTAGAGGATTTTGAAACTATTGCCCTTAATGAAGAGTGTAGTGTTGTACTACAAAGGAAACTTCCACCAAAGCTCAAAGACCCAGGGAGGTTTACTATTCCTTGTGCTATAGGGCCAGATTTTTGTTGCCAAGCATTATGTGACCTAGGTGCAAGCATTAATTTAATGCCTCTTTCTATATACAAAAAGTTGGGTTTGGGGGAGTTAAAAGGTAGCACGATTAATCTGCAATTGGCTAACCGCTCCTACATTTTTCCAGAAGGGGAAATTGAAAATGTACTTGTTAAGGTGGACAAATTTATATTCCCAGCTGATTTTGTGATTGTGGATATGGAGGAAGAGTCAAATATACCCATTATAGTGGGTAGGCCTTTCCTTGCCACTGGGAGGACATTGATTGATGTTGCTGCTGGTGAATTAATATTGAGAGTAGATAATGAAGAAGTGGTCTTTAATGTTTTTAAGGCTATGCAATATCCAGAATCAGCAGATGATTGTTTTTATATTGATGCAATTCAGTCTACTTCATCAGCTATATTCGAGGAACTGTATAACATTGACCCTTTAGTAGCCACATTAGTTTCTGATGTTGATGATTCTGGTGATGAAGAGAAAGGGGATTATTTGCACTTGCTAAATTCTACTCCCACATTTACTCGAGGACAAGATAAATTTGAATCTTTGGAATTGCAACCTTCAATATCGACGCGGATCAAGCCTTCCATTGAAGTCCCACCGACCTTGGAGTTGAAACAGCTTCCATCTCATTTGAGGTATGCATTTCTAGGTCCTTTTAACACTTTACCAGTTATTATTTCGTCAGCTTTAACTAGTATGCAGGAAGACAAGCTATTGAGAATACTGCGGGAGCATAAGTTGGCTATAGGTTGGACTATTGCTGACATTCGTGGTATTAGCCCTTCCTTTTGTATGCATAAAATCATTCTTGAAGATGGATATAAACCTTCAGTGGAACATCAGCGCCGGCTAAATCCAATCATGAAGGATGTTGTCAAGAAAGAAATCATCAAGTGGCTTGATGCAGGTATAATTTTTCCTATTTCTGACAGTTCTTGGGTGAGTCCTGTGCAGTGTGTACCTAAGAAGGGGGTATGACTGTGGTAGCAAATGAGAAAAATGAATTAATTCCAACAAGGACAGTGACGGGATGGAGAGTATGTATGGATTACCGAAAACTCAACAAAGCTACCAGAAAAGATCACTATCCATTACCATTCATTGATCAAATGTTGGATAGGCTAGCAGGCAGACAGTTTTACTGTTTCCTTGACGGATATTCGGGATACAATCAAATTGCAATCCTTCCAGAGGATCAAGAGAAAACAACCTTCACATGTCCGTATGGTACATTTGCATTTCGCAGGATGCCATTTGGCCTTTGCAATGCTCCAGCCACTTTTCAGCGATGCATGATGGCGATTTTTTCAGATATGGTGGAACATGGAATGGAGGTATTTATGGACGATTTCTCTATTTTTGGTGATACTTATGATAATTGTTTGCAGGTTCTTGATCGGGTTCTCCACCGATGTGAAGATACTAATTTAGTTCTTAATTGGGAGAAGTGTCATTTTATGGTGCAAGAGGGAATTGTTTTAGGTCACAGAGTATCTAGCAAGGGCTTGGAAGTGGATAGAGCGAAGATTGAAATAATTGAAAAACTGCCTATCCCAACATCAGTTAAAGGAGTAAGAAGTTTTCTTGGGCATGCAGGTTTTTATCGTCGTTTTATTAAAGATTTTTCTAAAATTGCTAAGCCACTCTCTAATTTATTAGAAAAAGATGTTGCTTTTGATATAAATGCTGAGTGTTTAGAAGCTTTTGAAATCTTAAAAGCGCGACTAATTTCTTCTCCAATACTTGCTTGTCCTGATTGGAATTTACCATTTGAGCTAATGTGTGATGCCAGTGATTATGCAGTTGGAGCTGTTTTGGGGCAACGAAAAGATAAACTGTTTCACACAATTTATTATGCAAGCAAGACACTCAATGAAGCTCAATTGAATTACACTACTACTGAGAAAGAATTGTTAGCTGTTGTGTACGCCTTTGAGAAATTTCGATCTTATCTCATTTGTACTAATGTAATTGTTTATACAGATCATGCAGCTCTTAAATATTTATTTGAGAAAAAAGATGCCAAACCAAGGTTAATTCGATGGGTGCTCCTACTACAAGAGTTTGATTTGGTAATCAAAGACCGAAAAGGGTCCGAAAATAAAGTAGTTGACCATCTTTCTCGACTTGAGAAAGGAAGTTTAGATGACCCTTCACTCCGGATTAATGATTATTTTCCAGATGAACAACTTTTAAAGGTATCACATTCTCCCATTCCTTGGTTTGCTGATTATGTGAATTTTCTTACTTGTCAGGTACTTCCTCCTGATTTGACATATCACCAAAAGAAGCGGTTCCTACATGATGTACGTGCTTATTTATGGGATGAACCTTTCTTGTTCAAACGCTGTAGTGACCAAGTCATTCGAAGGTGTGTGCCGGATGAAGAGATAGATAGCATTCTCCATCATTGTCACTCATCCGATTATGGTGGCCATTTTGGTGGAGCGAAGACCGCGAGGAAAGTTCTTCAATCTGGGTTTTATTGGCCTACTTTATTTAAAGACTCACATTTTTTTGTTTTGCAGTGTGATCGATGCCAGAGAGTAGGAAATATCTCAAGTCGTCAAGAAATGCCACTTACTAACATTTTAGAAGTAGAAATTTTTGATGTCTGGGGAATTGATTTTATGGGACCGTTTATACCATCTAATCAGAATCTATACATCCTGGTAGCGGTAGATTATGTTTCAAAATGGGTGGAAGCAGCTGCTTTTCCAACTAATAATGCTAATGTTGTGTTGAAATTCTTGAAAAAGCATATTTTTACTCGTTTTGGCACTCCTAGAGCTATTATTAGTGATGAGGGTACACATTTTTGTAATCGTCAATTTGATATTTTGTTGCAGAAATATGGGATCAAGCATAAAGTAGCAACAGCTTATCACCCTCAGACAAGTGGACAAGCTGAAATTTCTAATAGGGAAATCAAAAGAATTTTGGAAAAGACTGTTTGCCCTTCCCGGAAGGATTGGTCTATGCGTTTGGATGATGCTTTATGGGCATATAGGACGGCTTATAAAACACCACTTGGAATGTCTCCGTACCGGTTGATTTTTGGAAAAGCTTGTCATCTTCCAGTGGAGCTCGAACACAAAGCATACTGGGCTATTAAAAAGTTAAATTTTGATATGAAGGCTTGTGGGGAAAAACGACTTCTTCAATTAAATGAGCTAGATGAGTTCCGAATGGAAGCATATGAAAGTGCCAAATTGTATAAGGAAAAGACAAAGAAGTGGCATGATCAGAATATTTCGTGTCGTAATTTTCAACCTGGACAACAGGTATTATTATTTAACTCACGGCTGAAATTGTTTCCAGGAAAATTAAAATCACGATGGTCTGGTCCTTTCATTATCCGACAAGTATTTTCAAATGGAGCTGTGGAAATTTATAAAGAAGATCCAGGTACAAGTTTTAAAGTTAATGGGCAAAGACTTAAGCTTTACTATGGAGGTAATGTTCCCGTAAACCGAACCTTCATTACTTTATCTCCACATTAGGTATGTTGGAATAGTCTGGCTGATGACTATAAATTTAGCGCTTCATGGGAGGCAACCCATGCTTTTTATTTATTTGATATAAGATAGGTTATTTAGTTTTTAATTCGGGAGTTTCTAGTTTTATTTTGGTTTGTGTTTTATCCCCTCCAATTACTTTGTTTTAACATGGAAGTCCTTTTGTTTTGTTATTTTAAGTCTAATTAATTTTTTAGCATTGGGACAATGCATGGTTTAAGTTTGGGGGGTTTACTTGCTAGTAGTTATTTTTAGGGTTGTGTCATTGGTGTTCTTCTTTATTTCATATTGTTCATCCAACTTATTAGTTTGTTCGATGATAGAAGTGTTCGATATTTTTCTTTGTTTGATAATATAATATGAAGAAATTCTATGGGTGTCTATATTGTGAGTTGAGTGTGAATGTTTTTCTCTATATAATTTTTGTAACTCCCAACTTTGATTTTAATGATGCTTAGATGATGTTTATGCTATTGTTAATACAATTGAAGAAAGTGATCTAGAATTCTAGTAAAAATTTTCTTGAGGCGAAATCATAGGTAACTTGTCATGATAGAAGTGATGTAGGTGAGTTTGTTAACCAGGTCCTTTCAAGCCATCCTTATTTATCCTTGTTTTAGCCAATTTTGAGCCTTAAAATTGACATGTTCTGCTTGTTTTCCTATGATATTAATAGACTTAGCCTTTATTTCATTTTATGTTTATCATTGTTTGTTAATTGTCCTAACCTAAAACCTTAGTGATTGACTTTTTCCAAGGTTGGAATGAATTGATTACTAAATGAGAATGATATTTTGGGGTACGAAGGAGTTGAAAAAATGAAAGAAAAAATGAAGTGTTGAAATTTTATAAGGAAAATGAAAAAAATGAAAAGAAAAAGAAATGAAAAAGAAAAAGAAAAAGAAAAAAAATGTTTCATTGTTATTCTATCTATTATGTGTGTTTTTGGAAGTAGAATGTGAATGAATGGATGAAATTGTTGGTGACAAGGATTTTAATTAATTTATTTCAAGCTTGGAAAGAGTCTTGAGCTAGGGTTTATTGCTTTTGATCTTAATATCTATTTTTAGCCTTTAGCCTAGCCCCATTACAACCTAAAAAGTCCTATTGATCTTGATTGACAAGGTACTTATATTAGTTGAGAGAAAATTTACACTTGAACTTATGGAAAATTTGATTTAATTGTATTTGATGATGGTATAAGCTGATTCTAAACCCATTTGAAAGATAAGTTTGGGAGTTTTATTTTTTCTGCATATTGGGAAATATGTTTGCATCTTGATTTTACAATTGGATATCTTGTGAATTTTGGAATGTTATTATTTGATTTCAAGGAATAATATTCGTGCACTAATGAGAAGTTATAAATTGATTTGTTGGATGGGTTGTGTGAAGTGGAGGAAATGAGTTGAGTCTAGTTTAGGTTTTGCTCGGGACTAGCAAATATTCAAGTTTGGGGGTGTGATAACTCTGGAAAAGAGTTATTATTATTTGCATTTTATATTGAGTTTTTGTCATGTTTCGAGTTGTTTATATATCAATTTTATTAGTTTAGAAGTTTATTAGATATTATTAATAATGCGAGAAATTATTGTGATTTTGCTGTAAAAAGTGCTAATTAATGCTGTTCTAACAGGGTATAAGAGTTAGAAGACGATCCTTAGCCAACTAATGGGAGTTTGTAGCAACTACTTTAAGGATAAGCGAGATCTTCTTAGAGATAAGCGTGATCTTCATGAAGATATGCTGTAAAGATCTTTGGAGATAAGGATATCCTTGGACGTTAGGGATAAGCATGATCTTCGTAAGATATTCTTAATGATCTTTAGAGTTGTGGATAAACACGGAGAAGTTCTATATAAGGGGACGTCCTTTTGTGAAAAGAACAAAAGGAAGAGAGAACAACATTAGACGGCTAAGAGACGGCACGAAAGACAAGAGAAGGAAGACGAAGAATTTGGATCAGAAGAAGAAGACGCTTTCTCCAAAAGAGTTTTTCTTTATTTTGATTTACTTTTCTTTGTAATTAAACGATGTCTTTCATATCACAAATGAATTTCTTGTGTTTAATCGAAAACTTTATGGAGTAATTCTTTTCTAGGATTTTCAATAACAACTAGTGCATGGATTAATAAAAGTTATTAATTTTTATCTATGTGATTATGATGTTGGATTATCTATTTTATTCTATGCATTAATGCTATCATTAGCCTGATCACCTATTGATTGATCTAGAGATTTGATCTTGTCTAGAGATAGAAAGATTAAATTTGTCAATGAATAAAATAGCCTTTGTTCATCTATTTTAGGTGATTCACATATGAGATAGAGATATACTCATATGTCTTGGGTAACTATTAAGGGCAAAACTTAAAGTATCATTTTGCATACACAATTTCATAGAGATATAGGAGTTGGGTGCGAGTGATAAGTTTATGGTGAATCTAAGAGATGTCATAAATAATTAATTCCCGTGGTTAATAATCCAAATATACAATTCATAGGTAAAAGTTATAACTTTAATCATATAGAGCACTAGGTGATATTGAAAATCCTAGGTTTGTCGTCTTGAGGTTAGTATTTGATTTAAATATTGCATTTTAGATTAGTTTAGTTTTAGTTTATAATTAAATCACTCTTTGAATTTTTCTTTCAATTAAGTATAATTAATTAAATTAATTTTGGTCATTGAAAATTTCTAGTAATAATTCCTCATGGGACGATACTTTCTTATCATTTTATTACTTAATTCGGCACGTGCACTTGCGTTATAATTTTCACATCAAAGAAAGAGGGAAAGCCTCACTGCAAAACCTCATAGTGAAATCAAATAACACATTCTTCAATTGTACTACAATCATCAGGTATGTCTAACTATATAGTTATATATAATGGGTACAAAATATTATACTTGAGATACAACCAACCTCTTGAATACAAAGAGCCAAAATACGAAATACTCCTCTCGTTTCACAATTCTACTCAATTTCCTTGTCACTCTTAGAATAACACCATGTCTTTACGATTCCCTATGTAGTTATATACCTTCATACATTCATCGTATGATAAGGGACTCCCAACAATATATAAGAGTCGGTTGCCCAAAAGTATCTACATAGAAAGAAATGAATTTATAAATGATCCAGATATGAAATAATCTGAGCAACAAAGATTATAAGATGCTTACTTGACCTAGATCCACCACTAAGCTCTAACGAATGTTTTTAGGGTCCACACCGGTGATTATCTTCCATTCAAGCCTTTTAATAGTAGGATAACATATGTTTAGACATCTCTCCGTCAGGACATCATCCCACCTGTATTTTATTATACCCAAACTCCTCTAATTGAAACATTTATCATATTAAATGAGGTTTATTGAAAGCTATATGACAACAAATATACTTTAGTAAGTAATATTTTTAAATTTCATTCTTGGTTCTTTTGATTAAATTCTTCATGCTCGCACAAAGGATAAGTGACTAATCTCATTAAATTAAACTTATTT
The DNA here is from genome assembly GCA_033002965.1 of Piper betle. Lineage (NCBI taxonomy): Eukaryota > Viridiplantae > Streptophyta > Magnoliopsida > Piperales > Piperaceae > Piper > Piper betle. Next base: position 118,296 of record JAURVB010001107.1, read on the forward strand.
TATGTGTCTTATATTAGAAATATTTATATAAGTTTTATTTTTATTTATAAATTTTAGATTATTATTTTAGGCTCCATTTGCATTTATTTTCTGATATTTTATGCTTGTAGTGTATATACTTGTGATTTAATTCTTTTTCCTGTCACTTATGCCACTTACTATTGTTATTTGTTGGTTATTACGATTGGATTGCGTCACAAATACATGGGAGACTATCTTTTCGCCTAAGGCTATGCATGCCCCGATTTACTTCCTGCATTCACTTTCTGCTTGCTTGCATATTTGATTGCATATTCCAAGTTTACGTTTTGCCTTAAGACCTCACAGAGGTTTAGTTTGGTCCTTGTTAATTTGAATTTCCTATATTAATCAATATAAGTCATAACTCAACTTGGTACGTAGTAACAAGACCAATCCGGTTCTATTCAATTTTGAGAAAGTTATAGCAACGCTAGAGCTAGATTGTACTGTGATGTGGTGCCGAACTACCTAATCTATGCTTCTATTTGCTTTGAGTGGGGTTACTCATGAAACAAGTCGAGTCGATTTTTATTCCACTCAAACTTGGCTTGTTTAATTTCGACTTTGAGTCGAATGAACAAGTACTTGAGTTGGTGTGAGTTCAAGTCATGTTCAAGTTAATTTGATTCGAATTTACTAATATTATTCTCCCATATAATTCATATTAAAATTTAATTCATAATTAAAATATCTAAACTTTACATAATTATACATAAAATATAATATAATCATTCATACTTTTTATTTTAAATTATTGTCATATAATGTTATTTTATAATTTAATTAAACTTGCATTAAAAAATTCAAGATATATATGGTAAAAAATTTTATTCCTCATACAAAATATTGAACTAGCCGAGTTAAACTGATTCAAGCTCACTAACTCATTAATACCGAATTAAGGTTCAAATCAAGTTTTTTTCTATTCGAGTAAGTCAAATCGAGTTTAATAGAAGTTTTTGAATATCCCTGGCATTGAAAAATTATGATAACAGTAAACATTAACAACAGCGGTAAACACTTGTCTCTTTCAAATGTGGCAAATAAGCGCATTTCATAAGATTGATTTGGCCCGATCTGACTGCCTCTTGGCTTTGGCTGTTAGGCAGGTCATCCCAAGCCGTGGAGGGTTGTAAATCTGAGCAACCCCACTTGAACATAATTCATGCTCTACTTAGCTACTCCTAGGGGTGCTAATTGAGCGAGCGAGCCGAGTTCGAGGACATACATGCTCGAGTTCGACTCGAATATCTTTTATGTGTTCGAGCTCGACTAAAAGTCAAAAGTACCTCACTAAAAAAAAAATGAGGCCAATGTGGTTTAAACCCACAACCTTGAAGTCATCAAGGTTAATACTTACCATCTCAACTATCTTGCTTCTTTGTTATTATGTTATATATATATATATATATATATATATATATATATAATATAATATAATATAAAGACTATATTATTATATTATTTTATCGAGTCGAGTTTGAGTCGAACTACGAGTCGAGTTCGAGTTACAACCAAGTCGAGTCGAGTCGAACACGACCTTGCTCAAGCTCGGCTCGGAAGATTCGAGTTCAAGTCGAGTTCGAGTTGAGCATTTAAATGTCGAGTTTCGAGTCAAGTCAAGCTGAGCCGAACGCTAAATGCTCACGAGCTAGTTCACTCAATTAGCAACCCTAGCTACTCCAAGCTAGTCTGCCAGGCCACAGCTCTTATCGGCGGCGACAGGGGACGGGGCGCGGCGCAGCGGGGTGGCGGGCGGGGGCCGAGGGGGGCACGGCGGGGTGGCGGCGGGGGCCGAGGGGGCGCGGCGGGGTGGCGGGCGAGGGATGGGGGACGAGGGACAGGGGGCGTCGCGCGGCGGGTGGCGAGCAGGGGATGGGGGGCGTCGCACGGCGGCGGGCGGCGGGCCGGTAGGGGAAGACACGGGGAAGCTAGATCTACCACCCCGTCGCCGCCCCCAGCGGGGCGGCGACGGGCGGGGCAGGGGGCGTCGCGTCGGCCAGGGTGGCGGTGACGCGTCGGCCCACGGCGGCTGCGGCGACACCAGAATCTTTTTTTATGGGGGCATGTTTCAGCCGTTGGATTTGATCCAACGGTTGAAACACTGCAGCACAGCCATCTTGGCTATGCTGCAGTACAGCTTCCTTGCCCTCATATATATATATATATATATATATATATATATATATATATATATATATATATATATATATATAAACATCCTCACTTTCAGGCTAAAAAGGGCGCGGTAGGGGGTGGGCGTCGCGTCGTGCCAGGGTGGCTGCGACGCGTCGGCCGGCGGCGGCGACACCAGAATCTTTTACCCTGAAAGTGAGGATGTTTATATTTATATATATATATAAACATCCTCACTTTCAGGGTAAAAAAATGTCTTTTTCCCCCCTCAAGATTTTTAAGAATGCAATGCCACATGTTTAGATATTGCCTAGAATAACCTAATTTAGGCGATAATGTTATAATTTGAAAAACTATTCATTGAATTATTGATTTGTATTAATTTTGCGAAAGCAGATCTCAACTCTTAATTAGGCTCAAGACAGAAAACTTTATTAGGGCTTACATACAATACATGTTAATCATACTACCATAAGAATGATCTTAACCTACAGGCTCCCAACATTGGCACTCTTAGTCACAAGAGAGATGACACATCCCCTCTAACCAAGAGGATAACTTTGCAAATGCAATGATCACTTCAAGCTACATGAAAGTAACATCCCTAATGCAGCGAAGAAGTTAAAACTTTATCATGTGTCGAGGCATGATCAAATTCTTATACTTGATTCCAATCTTGTGCCGGGTATTCTTATTCTTAGATGATAATGCAAGTCTTATTACACGTAAACACATGGGTCATAACTACCAGTTCCACACACACCGCAAGCCATACTTAAATACATCACATACCATTTTCAAGTGTTAGGGCATCATACCTAATCCTTTGGTCTTCATATGGATTCTTTTAGCAGCGTCAACCATACACTCTTTCAATCCACATTTCTTCAAAACACACCACACAGCTGCAACTAAATATATTTAGCATACCTCATATGCTCCAACATAAGTTCCTAGACTCATAAGGTCACTAGTAAATAGCCCAGAGATAACTAATGAAAAGGAAAGTTAGTTAAATAAAATAAAATAAAATAGCACTCAACACACATCATACCAAACAAAGTCTAAACCAACACTTAAGATGATTACATATCATAAACTTAAGCTCACTTAGGCAATCATACTATATTTGAATTTCATTGCACAAGTTACATAATCACAAACAACTCATAAGTAAAATCAACACAATGGTCGATACCCCTGCCATGAGCCATCCAATCCTTCTACCATCGTCGGCTAATGTTAAGGAAGCTTACATGCATATATATAAGAAAATTGTCAATAATCAAACAAGTTTAATTACAGTTTTAAAATATTACCGATAATATCAAATTGGTTGCTGGGAATCACAACACCTACGAGGAAAATCTGAAACTCTCATAACACATAACATGGTTATTAGCATGGACCTATGCAGTTTTATATTATAGTCAAATCTTACACCGCAGAATTTAATGGCAATAATACTTACGCTCTCATATCCTCCATATATCGTCTGTCACGGTACGTAGGTGGTTTGGAACAGTGTTAAGTTAATACCACAGTTTTCACAAACATGTTTCATTACGCAATACCCACTTACATTGTACTACTTTAAGGTGTAAATGAATACTAATGCAGTTCTTACATCTATGTACAACTGACTCTCTTGTTCATAAAACTATACAACCACATATACTTATATAGTAAGCTTAGGTAAGGGCTTATAATATAAGTTTTATAGATTTTACTTCTGAAAACCATCAAAGGATCTTATCTTTGAAGTTTTTAAACTACGAAAAACTCAACTAAATGGCACTACATTAGCAGGATCCAATAAAACGCTACCGATGTCATCCTATTATTTAAAACTCAGAGAAAACTTACTCAAGGACCCAAACAGTAAGGTGAAGCAGAGAATCCTACAGACGTAGATGAGTGGAACTCCTCGTCCTAACTTGGCGAGCTTAACCCATGCATTCTAACAAGTTAGAAGGAAACCCTAATCATTCACTGACTAAGGCGACACGCAAACAAAGAAAAATTCTCCACACATGCACAACACACTCATAGGCTTAATTAACTTCCTTAAATTAATTAATCACTTGTTAATCATCATACGAAAAATTAATTAGGGTTTGAAAGATTTTTGGTACAATTAGTGAATAATCACACTTACCACTTAACCATAATCTCTCATGGAGGCTTAACCCCACGATTTTTCGGGCAGGGCCAAACGAACTACAAAGAGGTTAAAATTTGGAATATTGGCCCCTAACTCACTAATGGTTAACACAAAAATAGTCAACTACTTGCCCATGGGCGAACATGACAAACTAGGACCACTTAGGTCGGGCTAAGATGTCAGGAATTGTGTTCCTGGGCCACACACCAATTTTCATAGGGTTGGTTCATGGGATTGGAGACTCCAAACGGGTTTGTATAAATTTAAGAGGCTAGCTAACACCATGATCTACAATCCTCTAGAATTTCAGACTAAAAATCTAAGTTTTCTTGTCGGCATAGACATTAATGGAACTAGTTGGACAACTAAGGATTGGGGAATTTATACTAGAGAATCTACCATCCAAAAGCTATCAAATTTTAGGGTGGTCAAATGTAACGACCAGCCCTTTTTCACAATATTGTGGGCCTAGCTAGCTAGGCGTTACTCGAAATTATACCAAACCAACCTTGTAACGACCAGCCCTAACCGGTCCGGGCGTTACTTATATGTTACATGATTTCTATTAAAACCATAAGTATGACTCATTCAAAGTAAATTGTGGTTAGTCAAGACATAATAATAATAGTTCCACAGTCTTGGATCGTTTCCCAAAGCCACATGTATAACACAAGAAAATAAAAGAAGTCCAATTTATTATCCATTCTCCTACCCTGAGTTCGTAAAAGAACCACCAACCATACTTTCATTCTTCCTTAAGTGAGCTGAAATCAAACAATCTTGATTAGCCTACATACCCATGTCGGGATCAAGCTCAATGTAGTTCTATAGGCTCTCAGGTCATTCTGAGATTAAAAGTTTGTCTCCCAGTTCATTCTGAGATTAGGTGGTCTCCCAGGTCATTCTGAGATTGGTCATTATTGGCTGTCAGGTCCATTCTGACATGTCCATTATTGGCTGTCAGGTCCATTCTGACATGTCCATTATTGACTGTCAGGTCCATTCTGACATGTCCATTATTGGCTGTCAAGTCCATTCTGACATGTCCATTATTGACTGTCAGGTCCATTCTGACATGTCCATTATTGACTGTCAGGTCCATTCTGACATGTCCATTATTGACTGTCAGGTCCATTCTGACATGTCCATTATTGACTGTCAGGTCCATTCTGACATGTCCAAAACAACTAAGTAATTCAAAGAATCCCAACAATTCTTGCCAATCGAAGGATGAAGCAAAGCAGCACACCCACAACAAAACAAACACCTGACCCCAAAGACTCATAGCAGTTCACCAAGCAGTCAATAAGAGCCTCATGCATAAGACGCTAGGGATCTAGCAACTTAGCAGGGTGTCGCCAACAAACCTTGCATGCAAGAATCCTAATGGAAACAAATAAGATGAGGGACAAAATACTCACGCAGAAATGGGAGGTCGCCTGGAACGGAGAGGAGGCAAGAAGAATTTGACGGCTAGGAAAAAGTTTTTTTTCCCCCTCAACGATCCCCTCCTCCTGCATATATATACACTTCAACCATTCCCTCCATTAAATACTCATACCCCCATCATCCATAGGTATTTCCTTAGTTCAACAAGCCCCTTCATTAAATTCTCATACCCCATCATCCATTCATGAATAGGTATTTCTAGGTGACCTAGTCGAACCATGACCGGTTGACTTGATAACCAACCATATTGGTTCATCGATATTTATTTCATAATATTTAGGTTCGAGTCTTGTAATAAAAATCATGGTTTTTACATCAAATAGGGCTTTCCCTAAGGTTTGGGTGAAATTTGACAAAAGTTCACCACCAAAAGACTAGGGTTTGATATTTTAAAATCCAAGCTAAGAAACCCTTCATTCCTACACACTCAACAACAACGTTTTTATTAAATACCTAAATAACACCCAAATAACTACAAACTTGCTACGTATTAATTAGGCACTTAGTAGCTTATTACATAATTTTTACACATTTTATTATAGCCTATAACTTAGGCTAACAATAGCCCTAAGAACATAGCAGGGCACAATAAGCATACAACATAATCAACATAGTTGGGTTTTTCATGCTCTCACTGACATTTATTTAGTCTGGTATTTTAACATTAGTTGTATAACATTCAAGACTAGAATCATATAAAACATTGCAGCAAAATAACAACTATGTCTTGGGGAATTCTACCAGATAATCTATCTATCTAAAAGCTACCAAATTTTACATTGATTAAGTGGGGACATGCCATATAAGGTCTTGGTGAAATTTCATGAAATTTTACCAGCAAATGACTAAGGTTTAGTAATTTACAAGCCAAGTTAAGGAACTAGGGTTTTACCTTGTATTCCTGTCCACTCAAGATTACTGAATTAATTAACTATCTTAATGACACCCAAATAATCTCATACTTACTGAGTTTCATATACACACATAGAAAGTTCCTATGTGATTTTTACACATTTTATGGAGTCTTTTAAAAGGCTCAAATAATAACACAATCAAAGAGCATGGCACAGCAACTCATACATCATAGCATACATAGTCCATTTTTAGGGATTTTGTTAATACCCTTAATGACGTTTATTTAAGTTGGTATTATAGTGATAGTTAGCTAACATGCATGCCTAGATTCTTGCAAACTATTGCTACAATAGAGTGTAAAAATTGGGGAAATGGGTAGCTAGGTCATTGTAAATAGGAAGGCTACCACCTTCCTCCAAGTTTGGTACCTATACAAGCTCATAACAAGTAAATCAAACAAAACAATATGAATAAAACTAATAGATCTACTAGTCATGAGCATCATGCAAATGAAACATGCAAAAATGACATCTACAATGCGAGATATGCCAAATCTACCAATCAAATGCATCATATATGCAAATTCGAGGTGCAAAAATCATAACTATTTATTCACACCTCCTAAAATCATGAAACTAAAGCCAAAATATTCCTAAAGTATGGATATACACAAATAAAATACAACAAAAATACAATCATGGATTCATTTTCTTGACAGACAACAAAACCTCAAGAGAAGGGGCATAGGAGGAATCTTTACCGCTCAAGGGGCTAGGAAGAGGTCTTATAGGCTTCCCCAAAACCTCCACTCCTAGGGGCATGGCTAGCTTGGCGAGGACAATGAGAAGGCCAAGTGGGATGTAGAAGAAGTGGGGAATGAGCGAGGAAGGGCTAGGGTCTAAGAGAACCAAGCAAAGGGGTGAAAAGTGTGAAAATGGTGGGTTTTCATAGGCAAAATCCTGGACCTAGTGGAAGAACCTTAGCAAAGCAACTTTACAATGGCCTCTGCCAAACCAGAACATGAAAAGGCAAGAGTCATGGCACGTAGATCAGAGGTGAACCAAACCACATGCAACGGGTTACGCGTCTGGGCGCAAGGACAGTCCCTTTGTTTCCAAACTTAGAACGGGAAAATGGTGCTAGGAAAAAACCTTTGTTTCCAAACTTATAGCGAAAAAATCTAATTTTCCTAAAACTGTCAATGAAAGGGCGCTGCTAGAGTGCTTTCACATTTGGAGCAATTTTCACTCACCTAGGGTTCGCACCCATAGGATGGTCAAACGACCTCAAGAACTATGTCATGAGTCCCGTGGGAGTTAGGATCGACCATACGGTTTCAAACAATGCAATACACACTAGACACGTAAAGGACACAGTCCTAACTTTTAACTACAACTAGACTCAAATATAATCGAAAATAAGAGCCATGATTGCGTAGTGTCCAACCAGGCGGCGTCGAATACTGTGGGAGAATAGGGTCGTGGCTTGCACATGGCATACCATACATACACAGACACATAGGAACACAGCTTAAAGGGATAGACAAAGCAACGTAATCCGGGTAAAAACTAAATTGGCAATAAAACCATTGGGTGGTGGCTTGCACATGGCATACCATACATACACAGACACATATGAACACGACAAAAAAAGGTCGGGCAAAGCAATGCAATCCAGGTCAAAACTAAATTGCTACTAAAACCATCGGTGAACGGTTTGGGTTTTGCATTGCCAGGCCTAGGCTTGTCCAAAATATGTGATTGTCTATCTCTGTGGTTGTGTTTGTATTTGAAATACTAATTGTCCACATGGACTATGAATGATTTTCCAGACAGTCCACCAAAAACAATGGACACTTATGGACACATCCACAGGTGTCTGCAAGGTCCGCCAAAAGTCTATCAAGGCCCAAAATGCTAGTCATCAAAAGTTCTAACCCGATGTCGCCGCATTTCTACCCGCCAACTCATCGGCGGGTGCATTCCCCGGCGGCGGACCCATCAGTCAAGACCTTCGTACAATCCCCCTCCCCTGCCACCTACTCCACTGCCTCCACTTTCTCTTGTCCCTTCCGATCTCCTCCGGCCTGATCCAGTTGTCACTTGCTAGTCTCATTGCCTTTGCCTTGTCAGGAGTGGCCAGCTCAACTTCGCCAGAGTGTGGTTCTCGTAGTTGGTGTTTTGGATGGTTTGGTGGTGTTGGGAGTGGGGTTTGGGGTGGGCAGGTTTATGATGGGGACGGTGAAGCAGCTAGTGGTGCTCATCACCATTGTGGCTGTGCAGGAGAAAGAGGTTTGCTTTGTTCCATCTAAAAAAGGAGGTACCAAATGGAAGAGTGGAAGTGACGTGTTGAAGATGTAGGCAGTAAACACGGAGGAGAGGGTGTCATCTTCATCAAATATGTGAGGAGATTTAACATTGCAAATAAAAATCATGGAGGATTCTCTGAGGAGGGGCAAATATCAAGCGAAGAGAAGGGATAGAACCAAGCTTAAAATGAAAAAGATGTCTAGAGAGAGCATGGGGGAGGGGATAGGGGTGGGTTTGGCTAGAATCGGCCAGCCAAAGCCCTGCGATTCTAGCCAAATCTGGCCGCAAGGAAAGCTTAGGGTAATGGCGGCAAGGGTTGGGGGCATAGTTGTAAAAATCAAGAATCGGTTTTTGAGGGAGTTACTAAATTAGATTGAATCGGTCTAAATTGGTGAGGAATTGGTTTAATTGAATTGGTTCAAATTGGTCCTATATAAAAATTTTAACTTAGTTAAAATTAGTAGGTTACTAGTTATAGAATATATCATTTTGATATTATGATATGAATTATCTTTTATGGTATTTTCTCATATTTTTTGAATTTTTTGAGTTAGTTATTATTTTTAACTCGTGTAGGATTTGAATCAAGTTTTAATTACGAAAATGCCATGACTATTTCTTTATTTCTTTCCCTGTTTTCTCCCACACCCACCGCCCTCCTTCCCCCGTCGTCGTAGCTGCCGCCACGCCCGGTCTCTCCCTACCAAACCCACCCCTTCCCTCCCCGCCACCGCCCCAGGCCTACACTGCCACCCCCTTCCGCGCCGGCCCAGTCTTCCACTGCGCACGTCCCAGTCGTCCACCGCCACCCCCTTCTGCCCCTTCAAATACTCCTCCTCCACTCCCCCGGCCCAACCCCCCGTTGCCCAGTCGCCGCCCTCGCTGCTCATCGTTGCCATCACCGCCCCATCCTCCCCCCGCCCCGTCTATCACCGTCGTCCGAAATCGGCCAATTCCAGAATCGGCTTGAATGGGGCAGAATCGGCTCAAATCGGCTGATTCACAGACCGATTTGCATGAAAACTGAATTAAGTAATTTTTTAAATCAAAAACCCTCCGATCCAATTTAAATCGGCCGATTCAGAGTGGAATCGGCCGATTTTTGCAACTCAGGTTGGGGGATGCCACCCAATTAATAAAGCGTTCAGAAGCAAAACATTCATTTTTATCTCACTTACATTTGAAATTTGTTATCAGGTTTGTTGGGTTGGATTGTATTGATTATATATTAATATGCAGTTGCTGGCTTTTTTAAGAAAAAAATTGGTCATCAACTGAAGAATCCAATATGAAAAGGAAAGTGTTTGCTCGATAGTACGGGTGTAAACGAGCTAAAACGAGCTGAGCCGAGTAGGGATGTCTTTGAATTCAACGTGATTTTTGATAAATATGTTTGAGTTTATTGGAGTGTTTGACGAGCTTTAATGTATTATGGTTCGAATTTATGGTGTTTAGGTTTGGGTCCTATCCGGCTTACTATGTTTTTGAGCTGAGCGAATATTTGTACTTGGATCGTGCTCGACTTATATATGATCAAAATTTTTTCAATACTATATAAGTTTAATATGACCTCAATAGTATTGAACGAGCGAGTATTTTTCGAGTTTGAGCACATCAAACTCAAGTTTTGAGCCAAAACAAGCCGAACACTCCTCCTTTGCGTTGTTTAACAAGTTATTTATTTTGACCACAAAATTAATGAATACGAGTTTAAGTCAAATCAAACTGAAGAGAAAATACTTGCAAGTAAGTTTAGCTTGATATCCTACTTAGTGGTAATGCATACCTATTTTCAAATAAGATAACGTAATTATTATGTCTATGTTCGTCCACGTCAGCAAAACATTTCACGGACAGCACAGACAGTGCCGTAGAGGAACACGGACAGCGCCACTATATTTTTGCAGGTAGGGGCATCGTATCGGCGTAGGTGGACACCCCTAGCCAAACCCTAATGGTGTTTTTTATTTTCAGAGCCCTAAAGTGGACTTAGGGGGAGGTGGAGAAGTCAAAAGGATAGTTGAGTTCATCTTAAAAACTCACTTTTTATTAAAAAACGCCAGGAAAAAGAACCAAATAACATTGAAAGTTGATCGCCCCGACACCCTTATCCCTACTTTGCCCAGGTTTCGCTGCCTTGATCCTCTATCGGGCCAAAGTTGCAGGTTTGGTCACAATTCTTTCTACTTCCCTTCTTCCATTCATAAGCCCAACATGAAATAACGTATGATCTGATGTGTTTCCGATATTTATTTGGGAGATGGGTCAGTGTATTTTGCTATGAAAACCATGTTCTACTTATTGCTTATCTTTAATTTTCCTTACGCTGTTACCTTGATTCTATAGTTAAGCTTACTACATGTTGTTTACCTTGGCTTTCTTCACCTCGAATTTCCGGTGTTATTGTTCACAGCCGATCGTAGGTTGGTGGGTGTGAAGTGAGAACCATGGAAGGAAATGATCTGATATCTGCTTTGCCAGATGCAATCTTGCTTCAGATACTTTCCCATTTGCATGTACGAGATCAGATCAGGACATGTGTTCTATCAAAGAAGTGGAGGAATTTGTGGACAGTGTCACCTTACTTGGATTTTAGAAAAGAGATGATGGGAAGTGATAGTTCCTATTTTGAAGAGGATAGGGAAAGTGCAATGGATGTTGTTGAGTTCATAAACTGCTCTTTAGTTGCTCATCAAGGTGTCAAAGTTGCAAGATTCTGTATATCTATTCCGTATGAGTATAGCCATACCTGTCAAGTCACTTCATGGATCCGTTTTGCATTGAGCCATAAAGTGGAAGAACTCTATCTTGATTTCCTTGCTGAGAGCCCGTGCTTTGAAGAGTTTGATTCAGAGTTTATTCAATTGTACCAGCTGCCACACTGCATCTTTTCTTCTGACAGCCTTGTGTGCTTGACACTAAAATTTTGTCAAATCAAGTTTCCAACTCCTGTTTATTTGAGATCTCTCACAACTTTGTCCCTCAATCAGATGCTGATAACAAGTGATGTGCTTAAAATTTTTCTTTCCGGTTGCCCACTACTTGAAAATTTGGACATATCAGACTGCAATAGGTCATGTGGAATAACTATCAAAACAGATCAAAGGCTCAAAAAATAAGGGTAGAGGATGTTTCTTACGTGAATGGTTCAAATGCTCCTATTAAAATTAATGCACCAATGCTTATTTGCTTGGATCTCAAAGGGAATTGCCCAAGAGAAAACTACAATGTTAAAAGGCTGTCATCTCTGGAGAAGGTTAGCATTGACTTTGAAGCATTTGGTGTTTATCAACACGAGTATGGTTCGGATTATTGCGATACAGATGGACTGAAAAGGCTTCTTGAGAGTCTTTCACATGTTAAACACATTCATCTTTGCAACTGGTGTATTCAGGTGAAAAGCATGTTTCCCCTGGTTCCCGTTTTCGTTTTAGTTCTGCGTTTCACAGCTAGTCAGAGTTAATTTGTCAATACTCAATTTTGAAAGGCATGTTGTTATACATCTGCTTTAACATTGGTACAAGTGTAAAAGACCCTAAAAATTTTATCTTCTTCAGGTTATGACAATTAGGGAGCTGAAATGCTTGGATGCTCCAGTTCTTGCTACTAAATGTCTAGAAGTGAACACAGGAATGACAGCCTTTGAGCTTCCTGGGCTTGTCCACCTGCTCAAAAGCTGCTGTGAGCTTGATACTCTGATATTAAGAATTGGCAACAAGTTGGCGTTTGACATTAACAACTGGCTGAATGATGAGGTATCTGGCTAAATTATGTAGCTAAAATCTCTTCTTGCTTTTGTATATTTTCCATTTTATGATCTTATTTGGTGTCTACAATGGATTTTTATGTTCTTTCAAACTGATGACAACATTTTGCAGGAGGATTATGTGAATGAAAAGCAATATCTGAAATGGTTGGAGCTTTGCTTTTCTCGCTTGTTGCTTCGTCTAAAAACTGTCAGGATATATGGGCTACTAGGAACAGTTGAAATCTATGATCCTGAGCTTTTCAATGGGGATGAAGTGCTTCATTTGCGAATTTCACCCAGATATCAATTTTGTCAAATTAGTGCTTAAAAACACAAGGACACTGGAGAAAATGACTATATCCACCACAACTCTGTTCGATTTCTGGCCCATGAAATCAGAGATGGTGAAAACACTCAGAAAGAAGATCATGAGCTTTCCAAGAGCCAGTCGATTTGCCGAAGTTGTTTTTCTTGAGACCTAAATTTTGGTTTCCTATATGTTTGTACATATATGTACCTCATCCTATGCTTGCAAGACTTACGTGTGTTGTTGCCAATCCGAAATTCAGATGAACTCATAATCCTGCAGTTGGTTGATCACAATGCGATAGTTTTCCTTGCCTTCAGATGCATGTTTCTTTTTGTTTTTAACAAAGTCATTTCAGATGCATGTTGGTACACTTACAATGGAAACAACAAGAGCAGTTCTTGGAATTCAATATTCATCGACAAGAAACTAATCATGCCTAAATCTCAGACGAACGATAAACACATCTAGACTTCAGAACAGCTGACTATGAATACAAACTGCTACTTCCATGTGGTATAGAGCATATTGAGATTTTGTATGCGTAAGGGCAGACTTATCATCTTGGGTGTAATGATATAGCTAAATCTGAGCTTCTGATGAGGCCTTGGGATAGTGCTACAATTGCTCAAGAACAGAGCTCAAACAAGCTCTCCCTTATAGGTATCAAACAGTAATTAGATGAAATTAATTTGCAGTTGCTATACTGGACTAAAAGTGGCTTTTTGACAAGTTTTTTCTCCTCGTTTGCGCGGCTAGGGATGTTGATGATGGTTCAGTATGATTTATTAAAAAATAAATTTCTTTTAAATTTAAATTTTAAAATAAACTCTTTAAAATAAGCTTTTTACTGTAAAAAATAAGCTCTTTAATTTATAATTTATTTTTAAATATAATTATTTTAAATATTAAAATGTTTAAATAAATAAATAAATAATGTTTTCCCGCTTGCAGAGTCGTAATCCCCATGGCTGCTGTGTGACTGCATCCACCCCGTGAACTATATTTCAACCCGTTTGCTCCTTCTCATCTTTCTTTCTCACAAAAAACAGCCAACAATGAACAAACAATGAAACGTTTTCTAATTTTTTTAAGTTTTGAACTTTCAGAGCATTCCGCTCGTCTGCTAATCTATGGACTAACACAATAATACTCTACAGATCACACGTGAGAGAGTACTCCATGTACCAGACAACACTGTCAACAAATTGAAAAATATATAATTCATACATATAGAACCAGTCAGTTTTTTATTACAATAACTGAATTATTACAAGTACTTTAATCGAGAATCCACTGCTCATTAAGTTGAGATAATGGTCATTGGCAGATTTCTTTGGCTGCTGCCAATCTTCATCCATCTGGAGCTGCCACTCATGAACATCTACTGCTTAACATGGCCGCAAGGAGCTGCTCTCTGCTGCCATGGTGGTGGGAGCCGCCCACTGTGACACTAGATTCCATCAAAGCTTCTTCCAAGAACAGCCACTTCATTGCTGGTGCACATATCATTTTCATCTCCCATTTCATGAGCACTCAGAAAAAGCAATCTTGCTGGAGCTTATGTTGGAGTTGAGTGTGGAGAGGCAAGAGCGGGAGTACCCAGATTCAGTAAGGAGTTGGAAACAGATGAAAATGGAGAGTTCAATGTTGTGTTACCATTTAGAGTGGAGAAGCACATGACACGGATAAAGGATGCTGTACCCTCCATTCCCACTTCTTCTCTGCATCTCAAATCAAGAAAGCA
>JAURVB010001108.1:0-25765 GCA_033002965.1 Piper betle
TGATAACTCATTCTGTTCTGCTGTATTCATGACGTTATCATCATATATTTGGGTACGCATGACCCTCATAGCTCATACACGAGACCGGCGTCGGCTCGGTACACGTGTCCTGAAACTGACTCAACTCGAAAAATAACGGTCGACCCGACCGGTTCTGAATATAAAACCCTAACTCGAATCGTGGGTTTTACAGTTGCACTCCTAACACCCTAGGATCATCCAATAAGTCTTCTTTCTCTTATATTAAGTGTTAAACCGTTCTAGTTAACCAGCTCCAAACACTTTTAGAGTTCCACCCCCTTGAAACCCGTTCACATACTCACACCTTAAGCTGAAGGAATCCACTAACCAAACACTTACTTCTCTAAAGTAAGATGCTCATACACTCTCCCCATACACAGTAGATTACAATTAGCTCAAATGCATTCAACCAAGTCTTACTTACAAGATCTCTCGCACCTAAAAATATAAACTAATAAGTCATGTTAATCTTAACATAAACTTGAACTTCCTATTTTGATCGAAATATAATTGAAGTGCACACTACTTCAAAACTTCTTTTCAATTTTCAATCTTAATTTATCTATTTAGTTATTTGGTCTTCAAAGCTTATACTTAAAAAAGTTTAAAATTGTTGTCACATCAAAAGAGGGTTCAACATAATTGGTTACTATATTGAATGTATACTCTATATAAAATATATTTAATTTAATCAGGCAGAAGTGTATTTAGTTGTCTTTTAAAATTATAAATATAATTTTTAATAAGATATTAAAAATTTTAAATTTTCATCAATATTTAATTAAATTCCAGTTTAAATATAATCTTTTTTTAAAGAAAAGGTGGTTTGAGTAATACTCGCCCAAAAAAGCAGGTATTAATAAAAAATGGTCGAGAGGCCTACATTGTGCCAAATTTTATAAAGGGTACGCGCTATTACCAGGTCGGACCAGCTAGTCGGAGGCGATATTTTGAACTATACTACTTCCTATGTCTTGCACTGTCTGAAAGATTATTCTATCTGAAACTAAAACTTCAACATGATTTACTACCAAAACTTCCAAGTTCGACCATCTACATTTAGTTAATCTTTTAGGAATACCTTGATAGTTTACATATGAAGCCAGCTTCACCATCTGCGATGAAGCCGGTGTTAAATATGTGCAAAATGAAAATCTCAGTCTCATTCATCATCATCATCCGTCCGATCCCAAAAATTGAGGTCGGCGAAAATCTCAGTCTGATTGAGACTAATAAAGTAGCTCCATCTCATAATGAACTAGCATCTCGTCTCAAAAAGCATTGCATTTGGAATGAAAGACAGCATCCTCAATCTTGTTTCAGAGCTGCGGCCGCCATATTTATGGGAAGAATTGAAGGAAATGCGTCTTCTTGTTGAGATCAAGTCTGGGGCTAACAGTTAGGGTTTTCAAATGCTAAAATGTGAGGCATTTGCTGCGAGTTGATGATAAATTCAGAAACCTTAGAACCCCATTTACATCCAAATCTTTGAATAGAAAAATAAAAGGCCGAGGCCTTGTTACTAACCTGAAAGAGAGTGCATATAATCGAAATTGGAAAAACTGCTTATCTGCTTGAACGACACCGCTATATCAAATATAACATTGAATCATTCATCTTTGTGTTGGCAAATCTAACTGTACACTTTGTTAACAAAGTACAGTTTTTTCTTATTTCTGGGTATGTCTTAATATGTTACAAGCAGTTTTTTATCTCAAGTGTTACGTTTGTTTTAGTCTGAAGATAGTGTCCTTAAAAGTAACGTGTAGCATGTCCATAGTTTAACGAAAAACATCATAATACATGCTAAAGATGAAAAATGTAAATTTTACCATTATGGCAAATAATTATAGTTTGTACAGAGAAGTGTAATTAACGAAGAAAAAGGAACTCGACGGGCAAATGCTATGGAACATCTTTTACCGATTAATGTGCACTAGGATTTTTGGGTATATAATCCGCAGAAAATGAAGGCAAACCCAATGCGGAACTTGCTTGTAGGAAAAAAGTGGAACAGCCAGATCATACAAATTGACTTTCCCTAAACCAGCAAGGGCACAAACCATGGTTTAGACCTGACCGTTGCAATCTTTCTGAATCCTTCTTCGCGTCTCAGCCTAATTGATGAGCATTTCCGGTGACAAAAAAATGCCTGAATTTCAAGTTGTTATTGGTAAAAATAGAGAAAAAAACGAGTAACCAGTCAATAATGCTGATTCTAGTCAGATTTGATAGTCCCATATATTCGACGAATGAAAAGTGAAGAGGCTTGAAAAGAAATGGTTCCCAGTATCAAGAAGAAGGCATAACATATGCAGGCATTGTAGCCGAAAAGAATGTTAACTGCATCAGGCTTGTCATCTCCGACTTCGCATAGAAGTAACAGCAATAACCATACATGAAAAAGGCAGTGGAACCACCACACAGGAATGACCTACACAACAAATTCAAATTAAGATGTTCTGTTTTGCATAGATAAAATTCTGCTAACCCCATACAGCAAACAAATCTGATAATTGCACGGCAAAGTGGCAAATGCAAAACTTGAATCAAGTTATATGCTAGAAACACAGTTTCACGCATACCCTCAAGAGTCAGTTTTCATAATGAAAAGAATGAAAATTTTCCTACAGCAAAATATAGATTCCCAAGATGCGTGGATAAAGGTATTCCCATGTGCATTGCAAAACTTGTAATAGAGAAATCCAGTTTGCTTCCACGTGAAAGCATGTCAAAAGTTTGATCCAGAAGGCGAGCACAAAAAGTTAAGCAAATGAAAGTAGGTTGTTTTACAGTTCAGCATATGTTTTTCTAAGCTAGATAATTTTTAACTCCAAAACGGCAAAAAAACAAATTGTACGATTGTATTATATTACTCAAAATCCACTAGTAAAACTTAAAGACTACTCGAAGAAAAATCTCTTCGATATGTTTCATTCCATTGTATGTAAGACCGCCAATGAAATAAAATGCATTGCCCAGCAATTCACAATAAGATACATAAATAAACAAATGAAGAACTACTCTATATTTTTTAGTGTAAATTTACAAACATACCGCCACCACCATCTGTAGTCTTCCACTGAAAGCTGAAAGTATACAAGTCCCATGCCCAATAAAGCTGTGACCATGATAAGAATGATAAAAAGAACAAACCAGATGCCATACACAACATAAGTCTTATGGCCCCATATACTCGAAAGTATATAATGTAACTCAATAAAGATTATAGTAAATGGCAGAAAACCAGCCAAAAACATCTGTGGAAGCATCCTTCTGTACCAAGCAGATTGTGGGATTTCTGAAGGAATTCTTTTAATAGTATGAAGTGGTAGAAATTCTGTATTAAAAACACTAGCAAGTAGATTCCCAACCAGAAGCAATGGTATGGCAACAAAAATCCATACACAGAGTACAGCAATTATGGTACCGAATGGCAAGGCAGCTGTCGCATTGTAAGACATGGCAATGAAATTCATAACTAGAAAGATTGAGAAGAAAGGACCCGGGAAAAGAAAAACAGTCAGAAGTATGCTATAAGCCTGCACGAGATAAAATCTTGTAGATTAACGCCTGTAAGTGAAAGAAAAAAATGACCTAACGTGTGCATTTAAAGAAACGCCCAAAAGCAAAAAGGCAAAAGAGAAATGTAAAAGAACTGGAGTCACTAACTACAAAGAAGGGTTAGGTACCCGATTTCTTTCTGCCCACAGAACATTATACATTCTAGAAACAAAGCCAGCAACAATAGATGTGAGAGCATATAATATCACTACCGAAGTACAAAGCCTTCCATGATTATATGGATAGAAAACACCCCCAATTGCCATAATAAATAATAGGAGAGTCCTGCAAGATAAATGCCAAACAGTCAGCGGTATCAGGCTATGAGCATGAGCTGAATATCCATAATGACAAAGAAAAGTGCAACTGAAAAGATAATCTATCAAGTAGAAAAGCTCTTTAGGATCTAATTATAGCATCCAAATGTGTCCGCTGAAAAACGCAGCACCAGTCTAGCCAATCTTTCAATATCAAATCCCCTTTCACATGGTCATAACTTGGAAGTCAGCATTATGTTACGTTTCCTACATTAGATGGAAACAACTTGGACTGTATCAGGTTACCAATCAATGATACATATTTATGCTACATGCTTTGTGCCTAAGAACTTGCACTTCATTTCATATGTTAATAATTTGCATCACTTATCTTACATTATCAGTAACTGAATGCCACTTCCAAGGACTGCAGACATCAAAGAACTGAAGGGTGGACATCTGAATACGTCACTGTGAATTTTTTTCCAACCAATCTCTTTATCTTCTTCCACATCTCCATGTGAGCACCTGATGGAAACAAATGTTAGATTATCATAGAAGCAGCGAGAAAACATAGATAAGTTTATATTATCGATCTTTACCACATGTAATGACTATACCTAACCAAGTCATTCTTGAGAGATCGCATGAAAACTGCTGCAAGAAAGCCTACCAAGAGTATAGACACAACTATAGCGTTAGCAATTGCAAACCAATGGATTCTGGAGTGCTGAGGAATCCATGCATTTCTTAAGTATTTCTCTGTACGCCTATTGAAACTGACCATTGTTTTTTGCCAAGAAACTGAGTACGTGAATTCTAGTTCACCTTCCACATTTTCAGTAATATCTACCACATAAAGGGGGTCACTGAAGGAGTTTATTTCGATAACATAATTTTCATTGTAAAATATGTCAAATTGTATATTTTTGAAGAGATAATATTGGGGGCCTGTATCATTAATAGATGTTCCAAATTCTTCAATCTTCCCTATAAATCCCCATAAAGGAAGATCATCATAGTACATCTGATAGTAATAGTCTTCCTTCACGGCATTCCTGAACTTCTCTATATCATTCTTAGACAATTTCTTCTTGCAAACAGGTTCCAATTTTTTTCTATCCGGAAATCAAGTTTGTAAGATGAACTCATGATGCGATCTCCATTCAGTACTTCCCCAAGTGATTCACGCCTTTCCACTGCATTGTCTGTATCCAAGAAAAACAATTTTCAGTAGGGAGAAAATTATTATTTTTCTCTTTCATGGTAAAATGTTCTGCAATAAACTGATCCAGTTCAACCTGGAAAACAAAAAGGCAGGTCATAGTACCGGTACGTCTCACTGCAATGTAACAAAAAACAAATATCAAGATGACAATAAAATCATATTCGAATACTTCGAAAGATCGCCACTAGCTCTTGACCAACCAAATTGTGCTGACTAAACTAATGACTCCATGCCCAAAATAATTATTCACACAGTTCCACCGGTTATAAACTAATTGTAAGACATAGAAAGCCATTCATTATAATCAATAGCATCAAGAAAATACAGCACATGGAACTGTATCAAATAAAGCAAACGCCAAAAAAAAAAATGCATTGCAATTCATTTTACAATATGTTGATATTCAGTGTCAAGAAATAGCACCAATATCACCCCCATTAAAATCTTCACCAAAAAAGTCCAAACCTCATCCCTACATGATTTTCACAAAAGTGCTCCAAACGCCCACAACCAATCGCTCAACCGACAAATAAGAAACCACCTAAACATAAGAGCTCCAGATTGCTACTGAGCTCGCGAAAATTGCAGAAAGCAAGGTAGAAGACGAAAGGGTGACCTGGGATCACCAAAGGGGCCGACTTTGTTGACGAGGAGAGGGACGGGATCGCCCAAATTGTAGAAATGGTGGTCGGGAGAGGAGTGAGAGTGTTGGAGGAGAAGGAGTATGAAAAGGAGAAGAAGGGATGGCGATAGGGGCGCCATCGCCACACCATGTGTCTGCTTCCTGCTTCAGCTACAACCCGGAAACGTTGACGTACAGAGAAGAAGGGCGTGAGCGAGTTGAGTTGAGTTTAAGACTCCGAGTTATGCCCTTTTCTTTTTTAACTCACCGTGGCTAAAGAGCAAAGCCGGCTCGGCTCAACTCATTATTTGAGCAAGCCCGAGCCAAACCCAGCCTCGGGTAGCCGGCTTAGGCTTGTATTAGAGCTTGAACTCGGCTCGAGAAGCCTGCCAAATCTAAGCTTAGCCCATTGTTGTTCTTTGGACTAAAACTACTTAGTCCAATCCTACATCAAAAGACCGTGGGCTGCCCATAAATAAATCCATATAAAAGAAACCAACCAACTCGAGGGGTGAAAAAATAGTTTTGTCAAATTAACCAAATTAATACTCAGATTTTACAGCTAAAATTAGACCGAACCGAACCACAACATTTCGTTTGGTAAGTTGCTATTCGAATACCGAATTATATTATAATTATAAATTATAGAAAAAATAGATTTAATTAATTATTTAACTAAAATTATATAATATGTTTGCAAACATTTGTATCATATTAAACACATCAAAATTCACCCTAAAATAAAATAATTTCCCGATAATAAACATAAAAAGTACTTTTAAGAGTATATTTTTAAGAAATTGGGTTATTTTTTATAATTCAACTCGGTTCTATTCTAACCCACAATATCAATATCCTTTTTGATTTTTCTACGGCTTTACCAAAAATTGAATTGAATTATTAAGAATCAAACCAAATTGATAATTTGGTTCAATTTCCATAAAATTTCGGTTCAATTTTTTGTTTTCACCTTATTGTGCTCACCAATGTCCATGTCTCTCATTTAAAGGGTGTAGCACCCATGTGCTTATTTCTAAATTTTTTTATTTTTTAACTTGGCTTAGTAGACGAGCCTTTAATATAAGAATCCAAAATGTAAATAAACTTAATTATTCTACAAATTGCGGAAGGAGGTGTGTGAATTAAATACTTTGAAAAGTCCTAGGGGTGGTTATGAGAATTTACAAAAATATTTATGGGTCAACCTAGTAAGTAGGAGATGTGATTATTCACCTGTTAATGATAATGTGGTTAATCTTATGCCCAAAATATTAGTGGAGTAGTTCCCACGTGAAAGGACCGAATTTGGTTGACCTATTATGATATAGAATTAGCAATTTGAACTTAAGAGAGAGCCATCTAAACATTTTTTATATAGTGGAGTACCAAAACAGTTTTATTGCACAATTGGAAGTTGCACTTTACTTAGACATTGACTTTTCTTGTTAGGTCTTTTATTGGTTTGGGCATAGATGTTCGGATTTAGTCATCTTGGTTCAACTATTATATTTTTTATAGGATGTGGGCGTGGTTATTGATAGGATTTGATTGAAACTTAATCGTGGGCTGACGAAGCATTTAGCTTAGTCTTGTCACTAGCTTTGATGAGAATTGAGCTCGCAGTCCGACAAAATTTGGTTGTGAAAGCTATATCGGTTCCTAGGAGCTCGCAATCTAGTAGGTGAACAATTGTTATGAAAGTAAAATATAAAAAGTAATTCTTTGACAATAATAAATTTGAATTTTCATGTTTCGATATTATGTCGTGTCTAATTACATTACATTATTTATTTTTTCCATTTTTGGACGAAGTGCAGCTCAATTATTTGACGGGGACAATTGCATGCTTCTCTTGAAGTCTTTGTATTCATTTCTCAAGGTGAGGAAGAAAAATAAAATATTAACTAATTTAGATAAGACAATTAAAAAAGGAGAAATAGATGGGGATGGTAACTTATTTTTCCATTTTATTGTCTTTTTAGCCCTTTAGTATTAGTGACATGAAGTGATAAACTGAATTTGCCAATTCTGTTTGGCTTTGCTCATTGTTATTAGGAATACTTGGATGCCTAAGTTTAAGGGACATAGATCAAAGGGATCTGTAAATAAGATGACCTTATATGCCATATCAATAACTAACCATTCTTGTCAATAACATATAATCCATGCACGTAAAATTTTTTTACCCATAGATCTCGAAGATTTTGTTTAACATAATATTGACCTAATACTGACATTCTATGCCACTTTGATGTATAGGATAGGTAGCGCCATATGAGAGGTAGATGACCATTAGTACAATCATTTACAATAAAAAACCGGCAACAATGCTCAATAAATTTGTTTGGCTCTATTTGGCTTGAACTTGTGCTGATTATCTTATAAATCGTATAAATGTTTGGCTTAATAATAATTACTCGTTTATCTAGCTTGTCTTGACTTCTTACTAGAACCACCCTTATGACCTTTAGTGCAGTGACATTTGTATAAAAAATCCATTCTACGTTTGTTAAAATGTGGAAACACGACACTTTGTTAACCTAAGATTTAGAAATATATAATTGTTACCATCCAATTTCAACACATACAAATATTAAAAGAAATCTTGTATTTAGAAGTTAAAACAAGTTGGGTTTCCTTGTTAATAGATTTTGATTGAAGATGATTGTACTAATGGTCATGTGCCCTTCATATAGTGATGACTTCCCTATATATGAAAATGGTATATGACGACCGTGTGCTTAACTTGTGGTTAGTATTATCTTAATCAGCATCGTGAAGACCAACTGTTAAAGTTTTTACTCATATGGAGTATATGTTACTCGTTCAAATTTGAATATGACAATGGCGAGTTGTTCATATTACAGTGAAACCTTAGAAAAGATTACCACAATATGCCTGTTAGCCTTTCTTATAAGCTTGTTCATCAATATATCATATCATGTCACTTATACTATATGGCTAAAATACAAAATAATATGGAAAAATTACTTACTTTTCCCCATTTATTTCTTCTCTTCAATTGTCTTTATCCAAATTGGACAATATTTCATTCTTCCTCCTCAGCTATGAAATGAACGCAGACTTTAAGAGGAAAGTGCATTTTTTAAACGGAAAAATCAATAATGTAGTATAATTTGACTCGTCATAATACTGAAAATTTGCAAATTTAGCTTCATTATTGTTAAAGAATAATATATTAACGTATTTTAATCTTCAGGAGGATTGTCACCTGTTAGAAGCTCCTAGTAATAGATGTAACACTCACAATCAATTTTTGCCAGCTTGCACAAACAATCATTATTCTCATTAGAGCTGTTGACACAACTATTTTTTGCCAGACTACAAACTTTGGACAACCAGTAACCATTCCCATTAAAACTCTTGGCAATACCCTACAAGATCAATGTTTTGTTGGAGACAACTAGACCCAACAAAGTTCTTCTAATGATAGTATCGAAATTGATACCTATCATGGGAGTTGGGGTTAGGGGAGGAGGTTGAAGGAGGTGAACCGCCGGTGATTGAGTTAGTTCCTATTCATTGGACTCCCTAAGTCGAAGGAATCTATTTATTTTATCCAAAAATAGATTAATGAAGGACATTGCATGTTTGATTTTGTTTTATTTGGCTCAAATCCTTGAATTGAGAAATCAAGAGTTTAACCTTGCTGGAATAAATATTTTGACTTGCAAAGTAATGTTCAATTTCCAAATTGGGTATTAATCTTGAGCTAGAATAAATGTCAATGTTCAACTTCCACTTCCAAATGGTGCAACAAGTTGGTTCTGACACTTCAATGTGAAATAATTAAATGTCACGTAAGTTCAAAATCACCATTATTCATTTTTTACCCTAGCCAAATCGGAATAAGATGTTAATAACGATTATAAATAATGATAGCATATAAGGCTTCCCTTATCCTCTTCCTGCACCCATTCAATCCATCTCCTCTCCTTAAGCATCTAAGTATTTCTAGCAACAGTGCATCCCTCACAACGAGCTAGGTCAAACTAAATTGGCATATTCATTTTTTACACAGAAATAAAATATATTGCCCACAACCTTCATCAGGCCATATAATTATAACTTTTATGTTTTTTATGAAAAATAATTTAAATACATATTTGTTGTCTATCCTAGGAAAAATTATCTCATAAGCCTTCTTGATAAGCTAGTTGGCTCGCTTCTGTAGCTCCCTGCAAGTTAAATCACATTGTGCCACTCATACTAGAAGTAAGACAATAAAATAAAAAATAAGTTGCCTTTTCTTGTTTAGACAATATGTGCTTCCCCTTCAGCTAAGAAATAAATACAATAACTTGAAAATGTTAAGTGTATTTGTCCATCTCAAATAATTGGGTTACACTTTGTCTGCAAATAGAAAATTAATAATGTAATACAATGAAGCATGTCATTATTATGAAAAACATGCAAATTCAGTTTTCTTACTAATAAATTAATTTTTTCTTACTTTCCCCTTCATGACAATTGGTCCCCACTTGGTGAAGGCCACCTTCACAGATGGCGCCATCGACCTCATCATCTGCATCTTCAATTATGTCTGACTAAAATTCAATATAAAAAT
Source organism: Piper betle (assembly GCA_033002965.1). NCBI lineage: Eukaryota > Viridiplantae > Streptophyta > Magnoliopsida > Piperales > Piperaceae > Piper > Piper betle. Next base: position 10,281 of record JAURVB010001108.1, read on the forward strand.
CGAGATATGTAAATCAACCCTAATTAAATACTACAAATTTCCAACCATCAACCACTCACCTTTCCACATTCAAGCAAAAGCAGATGAGTCAACATGTAACATACCAATTTGGTCCGAACACAAACCGAACATTAATGTTATAATTTGAAAAACTATTCGTTGAGCTATTAATTTAGATTAACATTGTGGAAGCGATCACAACCCTAAAGGATGCTTAAGACGTAAAATTTACAGAAATTCTATATAATGCATGTTGATCATACCACTACAGGAATCTTAACATGAAATTTTCTACTATGAGCACTCCAAGTTACAACATAGAGCGCACCTCCATGACAACTAAGCGGATGACTTTAAAACCTACAAAGAGCACTCTGAGTAATAGGAAAGGTGCAACCCTACTATATCTAAGATGTTGAGGTTCAAGGAAAGCATACCACTACAAATGCTTGACTTCATCCATGAACCATTTATTACACTTAGTTTGGTCTTTGAATTGAGTAGTTTATTACATGATGCTAGATACATTTGAAATAGAGTGGCTATCATTTCTATATACCCAGCACAAATCACAAATAACTAGTATTATGTGACATTCTTCAAGTGGTAGGGGCTCATGCCCGAACACCTGTTTTCATGTGGATTCTTCTAGCCGTTTATTGTACCTTGTTGTTCTCCAATCATCAGTTTCTAGATTCTGGAGCTTAAGCAAACCCTGCAAATGATTTTTAGTTAATAACCCTAAAGTTAACTCCCTTGAAGGTTAGTTAACTAACATATAATAAAACAACACTCAAGAGACATCATGCTGATCAAGTCCTGGATATCACTTAAAACATATTACATATCATAGTTTTAAGCCCACTTAGGGTGTAACGACCCGGCCTAAAGTGCAATATAATGGGCCTAAGTCATTTCTTTAAAATAAACCCAAGTTAAAGATCTATAGTCAATTCTCACTTATAAATAAGAGCTTTTCCCAGTAGGTATTAGATGTGGGATTAAGTTGAGGGATCTCAGAATCCACTCACTTTAGGAAATTTCGTCCCCGAAATTCCTACACTTGACTTGCTGCTAACCCTAACCCACGACCTTCTTTGGCCTGTGACAGGCAGCCTAGCCAACGTCCCTAGTCCAAACCACCATATAACATGTAACCAGGTTGCTCTGATACAAATTATAACAACCTAGCCCAAAGTGTAACATACTGGGCCTAAGTCATTTCTTTAAAAATAGTTAACCAAGTTAAAGATTTATAGTCCATTCTCACTTATAAACAGGATCTTCTCCCAGTAGGTATTAGATATGAGATTAAGTTGAGGAATCTCACATAGGGGATTATGTTCAATTCGATTTTTAATCACAAGATACATAAGTCATCATAAGCAAACTACAACACATGAATAGATAGGTAGTGCCCCAACCATGAGCCTCTCAATCCCTTCGGCCAATACTAAGGGAAACATACTTACATATATATAAGACAAATGTCAGTCATCAAAGAAGTTTGAGAAAGTAACTAACTGAAATATCAAACTAGCTAATGGGTACCTTAATACCTACAAAGAAAATCTTGAAACTTCCATGAAACCACACAAGGTAACAAGCCATAAGGGAGGCACACTTCGCACTGTCAATCATATCATACAACATACACATAAGTGGGCGTGTAAAGTATCACAAACATAAACATAAATATACAAATTTACGCCCTTATGTCCTCTATATATTGCCCATCATAGTACTCGAATGACTCAAAACCACTGTCATAAATTTCATAAATGTGTGTGTTATGTAGTACCCCCATACATTGTACAACTTAGGTGGAAGTAGTACTAGTGTAATTTATATATCTCCGTATAACTCTCTTATTCGTAAAACCACAAACCTTCATAATAATTATATAGCAGGCTTGGGTAGGAACTTATATGATAGATTTTCTAGATCTTACTTTCTAAAACCATCAAATGATTTTGTCATATTGTCTAAAACTAGTTGAAATCCTCATTTTAGGGTATCAAACAAAAGATGAAGCAAAAGAATCCTATAAACTTGAGTGACTAGAGAAGAGCAATATTTAATATAGACAAGAGAATAGAGAAGAGCAACATCTAATATGGGAAGATCTAACTGCAAACACTTATCATAAATAGTTATATCCTTACAAAACATAAAGCCTTGTAAAGGTCGTAAGTGGATAATTAATATAGAGGAAATGATTTAAGCACAATAAAATAATAATCATAAATATAGAATCAACATTAGTACAAGTGATTAATAAACAAAGCAATATAATGAATCAAAATAGAGTAGTGTGTGAGGCAATACAAGATCAATTCCACTAAGATACTTAAGTTGGTGAACTTGCCAAACCATACAAGTTATAAGGTGACCTTGAGCTTGATTCACTTAGCACCCTAAAGCGAGCAAGTCTAACACAAAGGTTGTGTACTAAAACAAGTAAGTCAAATTAAAAATAAGTACACAAAGAGAGAAGAGAAGAGAGAAGATACAAATAATTTTTAAAGAGGTTCGCAACTAATACTCCTCTCTGCTGGCCCACCATGTCCTTTTCTGACTAGGTCTTCATAGTTTCACTATAGCAACTAAATTTATACAACTTATAAGCTACAACAAGACCTTCACAAGCACTAAGTGCCAAGGAATCTTATGTTCACAAAAGCTCTTTCTCAAGCACCCCTCAAGCAAAAAGGAAGCTTGCATTCCTAACCCATTAGAAGCCTCCAACAAGCTTTCTTTATCCAACGCCAAATGCCAAAGAACTTTTCAAGCTGCAAGCCTTCTTTTCAAGCACCTACTAAGTGTCAATGAGTATTTCAACTAGCTCCAAACACCCTTAGAGTAACACTACCTTGAAGCTACACCTTCTTTCAAATGCTCACAACTTGAGCTAAGGGAGTGCTCCCCAAACACCCTCTTCTTTAGGTAATATCCTCACACACACTCCCCATATGTTGGGAGTATGAAAACATCTCAAACACCTTGAGCAAGCCTTCATACACTAATCTATCTTTGGATACATAATTAAGACCTACGAATACAAGGTAATAGCTAAAGGCAATCCTAACACAAACTTGAGTTTTTCAAATTAATCCAAGAGTGTCTAATGGTTCTTCATCATCCAAGGTGTGTCAAAACACTTCCTTAAGGCCCTATTTTTATGATTCTATAGCCTCTCCAAAAATATGAGCCTTTGAAATTCAAATCCTCACCTTTTTGCTATTTCCAATAGCTAATTTTGGAAACTTTTTCATAACAATCAACTGCTGAATGATTGATTGATCACCGACCGATTCTTCACTTAAAACTAGTCACACCACCTTCAGCTTTCAAATGCACAACTAAGGCTTGATACAAGTTTTGCCAACCCTTGAATTTGTTGTGCCATGTCAGTGCTAGGGTGTCGAACTTGTCTTAGGCAATCGAACCTCGACCGAACGTTTGCCAAACTATCTTCTCAAACTTCATAAATCTAATGTGAGCTTCTAAACTCTACGATCAGTTTCCGAAAGTCTTGCCAAAGATCATTTTGGTAGTTGAACGTGTGACCAAAATTTTGCCAAACTTCTATGCTTCACAACTTTATCTTCAAACTTCATTCTTTGGTTCTTGAAACCCTGACCGAGGGGTACTCAAAGTCATTCACTCCTCAGCTTTTCACAAAGCCTTAGTCTTCGGTTACTAAACCAATAACCGAAGGTCAACCAAAGGGGGAAACTCCATCTCCCTTGACTAGTACCTCCTAACTTGTTCTAACGTCCGAAGTGTAGCCGAACTTTGGAATACTTCAACACTTCATTTCCTACTTCAATCTTGATTTCTTGGCTTGGTTATTTGATCTTCTATGCTTCTTCTCCACTTGGAGTCTTGATGATAATGATTCTTTTGATGTTTCATAGACTCCTATGATCATAATTAGAGAGTTTGTAATATTATCTCATCAAAACAATGTTCAATACTTCTATCAATACCTTGTTTGACAAAGACAATTCTAATGTGTTGTGAACTCTCTAAGTAGTTGGTGTCAATCCTTATAAAGCACTCCTTGAGCTTGTCTATAGATCTTCAACTCTTTAATTTGTTAAACTCTTCACTTGTAGTCCATACATCTTCATTGCGCCAAACCTACATAAGAAGTTAGTTTAAAACAATAGAAGATGCTATGATGAAATGCTTACATCAATGATATTATGCTATATAACCTATGGTTAATAATGGATTGGCAACTAAGAATGAGTTATTCATTCTCATTAATTCATCACTACTATTTCAAGTACATAGATGTTTATACTCTAAACACTCATATCTCCACCTACATATATGCATACTCCTTCTAGACATGTACCCAATACACATATACACTCTCCCCCTAGGTTATCTCACTAAATAATTCTTTACAAGAGAGAGATTTACATAATCATGTTTATCCCTTAACATCACCACTATGTCCATACATACTTTAAGCTTTATGACTAAGATGATAATTATCAAAATATGGATTTAACAATGCTCCCCTTTTTGATGATTGTTATCCTCAAAACTATTTCTCTAATAATATAACTCTTCTATCTCCCCCTTTTTTACGACAACAAAATATCAAGAATCTCTCATTATTTTTTCTTCCAAGCTCATTTTTAGCTCTTTCAAGTTCACCTCTTCAATCTTTCCCTTTTGAGAATATCAAGTAAAACAAATAGGGAATAAGAATGGTTGATGGCGAAGCAGGTAGAAAATGTTGATTAGTGATGAGAGGTGACTGTGTTGGGAGCATCATTGAACGGTAAAAGGTGGGTCTTTGGCTATGCTTTGGATTTATTAAAATCTCAATTTGTAAATTTGTTCGACCGCTGAATGATTGATCGATTGCCAACCGAGCGTACCCCTTCTTCACTATATAGCCTCAGTCAAAAAAGTTCGGTCAACCAAACATGTAACTAAACACTAACCGATCGTGGGAACTAAAATATGAGCAAAAGTTTTAGTTTTCCCAAATCTAACCTTCATTTTTTTGATATTTAGAATGGTTGGGGCTAACTATTCTTAAATTCAAAACATCCTTATGAAAACATATTCCCCCATTTAATTATAAACTTTTTTCAAAAATCAAGTGAAGATACAGTTGTTTGAGCATCAATAAAACAAAACTAATCAAGTGTTTTTGATAAACCAATTTAAAACAAACTTGATGATTGATTTTATCTTTAACTACCCCATTTTTGAAAACCTTTTGAAAATCATTTTGAAATACCAATTGAACACTAAGGGTAAAATGATTAAAACTATATTTTATTTTGTAAGTACCAAAGGATGTTGAGATAGTTTTATCTAGGAAAGAAGAAGCCTTTGGTACTTCCTTTGTCAACCTTCATCTTGATTTCCTTTAACCTTATATTTCTTTACCATTGGACCATTTTTCTTGTGTTGGCACTTTTTTGAAGATCTCTTGTAAGATGGAGGATGACGGCTAATCATGTTTGAGTCATTCCTAATCATGTAGACATTCTTCTTCATTTTTGTTTCTTGTGAGATCTTCAAACTTGTGTCTTGGTCCTTAGTGATGATCGTGCCTTTTAACTTTTTGTAAACACTAACTCTTGGACATGTTAATCTCTCCATTTTGGTTTTATCCATCTATTCCTTAGACACTCATTTACACATTCTATAAGCAATAGCCTCCTCCTTTATCTTGCACATGATAGAGATATATTATATTTTTTCACTGAATTGTAAGATAGAGAAGTAAAGATAGATGGCTGAAAACAAGACTTTCTCTTGAGTGTGGAATCCCTCTTTTGTGATCTGGCCAAGTGAGGAGCATTGAGGAGTTTGTCAACACTCTTGAGCAAGTTCTCCCTTTCCTTGAGAAGCCTTGTGTGTTTTCCTTTTGCCTTTCAAGTTTTTTCCTTCAACCTTGTGATCACCATTTCCTCTTTGAGTGAGGCCACTTCATTTTTCATAGATGTCACCCTTTGCTCTAGTGCATCTTTCTTTAAGGTTGTCTTCTGCAATGAACTCTTGAACTCCATATTCCATTTGGTCATCTTGAGTGATTTTTCATATAAAGCTTCAAAGGCCTCTTGGAGTTCCTCTCTTAAATAGCTTGAAGGCCAATAGTCTATTTTGTCGTAACCAAGGCTCTAATACTAATTGAAGGCGACGTAATGTGTATGAGAGCTAACTATGAACACTTATCACAAATAGTTTAATCCCTACAAACCTTGCGACCTAATAAAGATCCCAAGTGGACAATTAACATGGCAGAAATGATTTAAGTGCAATGAAATATTAATCACAAATATATAATCAACATAAGTACTAGTGAATAATAAATAAGGCAATGTAATGAACTCAAATAGTGTAATGTGTGAGGCAACACAAGATCAATTTTACTAAGCTATTTGTGTTTGTAAACTTGTCAAACCATACAAGTAGTAATGTGGCATTGAGCTTGATTCACTAAACACCTTAAAATAAGCATGTTTAACATAAAGGGCTTAAGTGAAGTGTACTAAAACAAATGAGTTGAATTAAAAATAAGTACACAAAAAAGAAGAGAAGAATGAAAATAAGTTCTTTGGTAAAAAACAGTCTTAATAACTTCACTATAGTAACCAAACTTGTACAACTTACAAGTTATGACAAAACCTCATTCACAAGTTTCAAGTATCAAAGAACCTTATGTAAAAAATGAACCGACTTATCTAGTGATTTTGTGTTGGTTCATTTGTGAACCATGCCGAATAGCATATGATTGGTGTTTGTTAACTTTTAGCATATTATGAGGATGCATGTTGTATTGTTCACCTGAACACTAGTTGTCTCAGTATTAGGAACACTCGGTCAAACTTTAGGTGGTCCCGACTTTATTACAGTTCATGTTCCTTCATAGATCATTCTACTTTACAGCAACACAACCTCAATCTTTGTACAAAAAATCTCTACATTTATGTTCTTCCCCATCTCAGATTAAGATCTCCTCTAGCTTGAAGGTAATCTCTTATCATTCCTTATAATTTTTAAATACTGCAGTAGGTCTTTCGTTGCGTAATTCTTTTTGTTTTTTCTTTCTCCTTTCCTCTCTTTGAGTCGCAGCTGCTGACTTGTGTATAGTTGAGGCTCATATAGGTATGAACTACATTCACAAAAGCACAATTAGTCAATTACAAAATAATAACAGATTCACAATTTTTGCACCATAAATTGATATTTAGAATTGGAGATAAGTACAAATATGTTAGACGAAGAAGACGAAGAAGACGATGAAGATTATAACAGATTCACAAATGCAAATAGATTCACTAATTAGGCAAATTTTTATACCTAAATTAATTTATCTCAGATTCATAAACTAATAACAAGTAACATGAGTATAAGGCTACAAATAATATTCTATTAACTAATAAATTAGTTAATTCATCTAAAAGAGAAAAGCATGATAAGTGATTACAGCTTACTATTTGAGATTAGAATCCATGCGACAAAAAACATGACAAATAATTTTGAAGTTGTACAAGTACATAGAATTTTATTCCCAAATTATGTTGCGAGTTATAAATATCCTATTGGTCATTAATACAGCCACTTAAGATCATACAAGCATGTTTTGTTAACTTAAATTCTACTCAACCAGACTGAATACTGAAGCAATTATAGAAATTATTTTATCAATTAGCTAATCCTTAGAATTACAATTTACATAATAGAACAAAGTACTTTATTAATTATTGTGATTTCACTTAGCTCTAATATAGACTAAACAATCATTAGAATCTAACCAATCTATAAAAGAGTACATCATGGACAGTTGAACTTCATGAAGAACTGAACTTGTTATAAAAATCAGAATATAGCCACAGGTAAATTATAAATAAATTACAGTATTTATATCACCGAACATCACTAAGATAGTAACAATTGTCCATAATAACTACTAAAATAGCAATATACTATTACTATTTAACAAGACATGGTACTTATTTTAGTATAGATGTATGTTTAAAAAAAGAAATTGAAAAGACAAGAAGCTAATGAAGGGAAGATTACACTTAAACACTTCAACTAGAGGATCGAGCAAACCTCAAATTAACGTACACTAATTTCTACATAGACTCAAATCTCAATATCTGAAATCGCCCTCTTATCAAAGTTTACTATCTTACTATATGAGCTAAAAAATCCAGAACATATTATAAACAGAAAAACAATAATGGAGTCTTTAAAAAATATTTTAATTGAAAATCTCATACAAAGGTAGAATCTTTCTGGATGTTTTTTACACTTAAATCAATAATCATCTAAATAATTTTGAAGTCATTTCCTCCACCTCGCAAATCAAAATCGAACATTATGACTTTCCCCTTCATGCAACATTCAAAATCAAACAATATTACAGATTGAGATTTAGTTGGAAAAAAATGAGATGAAGCGGAATAAACATGCAATTTTTTCTTTTTGGAAGAGAAAAACACGAAAATAACGAAATCCATATCTGATCTAAGAAAACTAGGTAAAGATTTACCATTTTCCAGCGAAAAAGTAATGAAACTTCGAAGAGGACTAGTAGAATCAAAGGCGGCTGCTTCTCCAAATTTCTACCTCACAGATGACTTGACGCTCAAAGAGGCTCGAAGCTTCTTCTTATAGGGGCTTGGGCCAGTCTAGATCTTCTCAAACGGACAGATTCGAACTCGAACATAAAATTCTGGATTCGGACCTAATCTAGTCCAAACTTGAAATATATATAAATAAGCCGGTCGGGAACTTCAGAAAAATTGGTTCGGACTGGCTTGTGAGTAGCCCAAGTCAGTGCCTTTGCAACTAGATAAAGTTTGAATTTGTTGCTGAAGTTTAGACCACGAACGCCAAGGCAATGCCCTACCATCCTTACACCCATGACTTGCCTTATTTTTTGATTTTCACTTTTTCAAATTTTTGTGCTGGTATCTTTGCGCAACAACTAGCACCCTGGTTGGCATCTTTGTGCCCCGAGCTTTATAAGTGGGCAGCTGTCACGGGTCTGATTCTAGGACCCAAAATTTTTCGATCCTAATCAGTCCTGTGCGGCGTATTCCCACCACGAGAAGACTCAGCGTAACACCAAGTACGTTAGATAGAACAATAACGGAAGCCCACGACACAAACACCAACCTTTGTGTTCGGCCAACTCACAACATCGAGGTTACTGGTTTCGATCCTAGCAAATCTCGTCCCCGATATCGCTACTCCAATCAGCCCTTCGCTCGATCACCCGTGCTCGATCACACCCAAGCACCGATACAACGCTCTCGAGTTACCAGCACGCCCTGCCGATAAGCTGTTTTGAGAACCAAACAGCACCACACGCAGCAACTGCCCGATCGCCCCAAATACCGATATGCGTATTGGGGTCGTGCCGTCTGCCCTTGCTCATCTCAGCCACCAGTTACCACAACTGACTGCCTTGTAAACTTCGACCACGACCTAAATACAGAAGTTTCCTGCCTAAAACATCAACCAACAAACAAAACAACAGATTATGGGAAAAACACTTCCCAACCTTATATTATAACACATAAGGATTACAAGTACTCTACTCCCTCCTTTAAGTACTTGCTCGGCTTGTGGACAACCCCCACAACCTCGCCCCAATGCACCCCAAATACAATGGAACTCTCAGGATTACTATAACCCAAGTAACCCTCCCTGATTACCAAACACCAGCAACCCACAACTTGTACCCGGATTCCGACAAGCTCAAATGAAAGTCCAGCACTCTTCACCAGCACCAGCTGCAGTACCTTCACAAGTTTCCTTCTCTCCCGGATGTCTCTGCACTCAAGACTTCACGTTGCACCAAACCTCAGGAATTTCTCTCCTTTTCCCTGATAAGTCCTCCTCCTTTCTTCCAGCCTTCACACCTTGTATTTGTACACCACGTCCTCCTGCTTCAAGATAACACCAATCTTAGTCAGCATCCTTATCTCCAAAAGATAATACTGGAAAGATCCAGTGCGTCATCAACAACCCAGCCCTAATCCATGTCCAAGTTCATCACATGGCCTTCTAGTTTATCTCTAGAAGTTAGTTGCAACATCCCAATCATAATCATCACATGGCCTTCTAGTTTATCTCCAGAAGTTAGTTGCAACATCCACAATCATAATCTTCTCCTAGATACGATCCAATTCTGTAACTAACTCCCAACAGATCGTTGGTTGCACCGCTAGACTCAAATCTAGCCCATGGTTCGACCTCAACCATCGCCTCACCACTAGTTCAACCTCAATGCCTCGTTCCAGCAATTACCGGCCACAATACTGGCAATGGTCTACTGCTACATTCCCTGGCATCCATACCGCTGCAAACATCAGCATTCATCCATCGCTGGACATCGCTACCATTGAAGCACCTGCACCGCACCACGCACCAGCCTGCCATTGTTTGGATCGGCACACCCTCGATCCTACACAGCGCCCACTACTCAACAACCTCGCATCGCACTCGCCACTCGCCACTAGCCCACACACCAGCGCCATGCCGCTACATGCTCGCCCGTGCCGCCCCCCAATACTAATACTTTGTCCCGGTACCGCAATGTCGCTCGGCACCCAAGCGCCATGCCGCTACATGCTCGCCCGTGCCGCCCCCCAATACTAATACTTTGTCCGGTACCGCAATGTCGCTCGGCACCCAACTTGGCAAACTGCTCGGCATGCCCGTGCTGCTTGGTGCACTGCTCAGCACGCCTGGCTGGTGCTCAACATGCTGGGCTCACTGGTGCTCGCGCACACTCGATACCGCTCATCTACTCAGTAGCCCGATCATGCTCGGTACACATGTTGCACCTCAACCCCGATGTTCCAACCCATACACCGATCACTCGTACGCCTAGCCCTAATGCTCGATCAAGACCCGGCTAGCACACCAAATCACGAACCAGCTTCATCTTGAGGTTTCCTGACTCGAACCCGACCACACGATCGGTACCACATATACCGACCCATGGTCACACCCATACACCGATCACTCGTACGCCTAGCCCTAATGCTCAATTAGTACCCGGCTAGCGCACCAAATCACGAACCAGCTTCATCTTGAGGTTTCCTGACTCGAACCCGACCACACGCTCAGTACCACATATACCGACCCATGTGTCACAATTCAGTGCCGTAACCCGATGTCATGCTATCCCGCAATGCTTAGTCACCCGGTAGCCTCGTGCACCTTAGTTCATTACCTGCAACTATAACACGGGTTAGCCTTGGTATGTTATTTCCACCACTCGGATAGCCACTGCTACCCCCTCATGGATGCGGGAAACCTAGGACAACACCCAAACCCTAGTTCCCGGTAACGTACGTCCACGAATCAGGGCTGTGGGCTGTAATGGCAGCAATGTTGGTTGGATGGCCTGGCGGTTTGTAACGACCCAACCCAAAGTGCAACGTAATGAGCTAGGCGGTTTGTAACGACCCATTGCCCCAAAGTGCAACGTAATGGGCTAAGTCATTTCTTTAAAATGGGTACCCCGGAAGTTAAAGATTTATAGCCCATTCCCACTTATAAACAAGATCTTCTCCCAGTAGGTATTAGATGTGGGACTAAGTTGAGGGATCTCACAATCCACCCACCTTAGGGAATTTTGTCCCCGAAATGCCTATTCTTGGCCCGTTGCTAGCCCCAGCCCATGACCTTTCTGGCCCGTGACCGGCAGCCTAGCTAACATTTCTAATCTAGCCCACCATCAACACGGAACCAGGTCGGCTCTGATATCATTTGTAACGACCCAGCCCAAAGTGTAACGTAATGGGCTAAGTCATTTCTTTAAAATGGGTACCCTGGAAGTTAAAGATCTATAGTCCATTCCCACTTATAAACAGGATCTTCTCCCAGTAGGTATTAGATGTGGGACTAAGTTGAGGGATCTCACAATCCACCCACCTTAGGGAATTTAGTCCCCGACATGCCTATTCTTGGCCCGTTGCTAGCCCCAGCCCACGACCGGCAGCCTAGCCAACGTTTCTAATCCAGCCCACCATCTAAAACGGAACCAAGTTGGCTCTAATACCATTTGTAACGACCAAACCCAAAGTGCAACGTAATGGGCTAAGTCATTTCTTTAAAATGGGTACCCCGGAAGTTAAAGATCTATAGCCCATTCCCACTTATAAACAGGGTCTTCTCCCAAGAGGTATTAGATGTGGGACTAAGTTGAGGGATCTCACACGGTTGTAGTTCCAAAAAGCAATGCTGCCCTATTGACGCCCTCCCCAATCCTAGCTCATTCCAAACCCTTCTCCTCCACCTCTCTTCTCCCTCAAACCATTCCTTCCTCATTCTAGACATTCCTAGCCCCTCTTGAAGCCTTCATGATCCTCAAAGCTTGCCTTGGAGCTCTTCCCTCCTTGTTTTTCTTCCATCCTTCCCTTGGTATGCCTTTTTCCCTTCTTTGTCCTTTTTCTTGTTATTGTTTGTGGATTGCATGTGTTGCTTCCTACCTTTTTCTGGTTGTAGATTATAGCTTAGGTTGTCTAGTTCATTTTAACTTTTGTTCAAAGCATTTCTTGTATGTATGCTATGAGTTATGCCTTGTACAAGCTTGCATGCATGTTTTCATGTTCTGTTTTGGCCATGCATGTTTAAATTTAGACATTTAGAAAGCTTGTTAAGACCATGTATGTTTAAAAATCCTCACAAGCTTTCTAAATGTCCAAAAGTTCAAATTTCAGAACTTTTGGACATTTAGAAAGCCTATTAGGATTTTTCCTTTCAACATAGGTCGGGGCAGTTTTGAAATCCCATTGTTATTGACCCTTGTTCTAGAATTTCTCTAGCCTTTTCTAATATTTTACATGATTCAAGCACATTGTGTTAAAAGCCTATATTATTTTTCTTGAAATTTTTAGCCCACTAAAAGCTCATGGACTAAGCCCAATAAAATTGGTATGTAGCCAGAACCATAGAATCCAGAAACCATCACTTACCTTAATGGGCCTAAAAACCTAGTAAACCCATAGATTTAGTCCGCAATAAAATTTAAGGTTATACCTTAGCCCATTAGGAATAATCCCAACAATTTTTAGACAAATTAGAGCCCATTTATGTGGTTAGAAAATTTGTTCAAGGTAGGGAGTTCTAAAAATTCCAGATTTTGTCTAAGTAAGGTTTAGTTTAATTAACCCATAATGAAACCCTAAAGCTCCTTCATCTTAATCAAGCAACTTAATAATAATTAGAGAGTAATTAATTAGTTTAATTAGGATGTTGTAGTTTAACCATGTATTATTGCATGATTTGAGGTTTTACCTCGTATTGTGTGCCTTGTCCTGTGTCTAGTTGATTCATCTCATCATAGGACATACAAAGTGAGTTTATCATGCTAGGTCGAGGAGCTCCACTTATAAGGTTTGTAGGTTTCCCTATGATTGTACTCTTTGATTGACTTAGTGAACAAGGTTAAGCCGTAGTTTTGCCGTTACGACAATATTAATGGCGTTTTATTTTGACCCGACACCCCCCCCCATTGAGCGGGCTATCTAGCCAAGTTTTCCGATGTTTGACAATACTTCAATGTTGAGATCTCTTAATATTTTTTGAACTTATAAGATCCAGTTAAGTATGTTATAAATTCCTTACCCTAAGCTTAATAAGTATGTATATGAACATTTCGTTTTTACGTTATGAGAGTTAAGGAGATAAAAAGGCAAGGGTAGTGTTACTCTTACCCAGTAGTATGGTATGTTGGGTACTACGTAATGCATCACATTTTTGAGCTTGTGGTGCTAACAACTTTCCACCTTTGCCATTTGAGAGCCTTGGCAAGTATAATATGGAGGTTGATGTGAGGGCATAAGTGTATGCATTATGGTATGTGTGTATATTTTGTTGCACTGTAGCACCGGCTTTTATCGAAGGGTATTATGTTAAATCACCTACTTATGGTCTAGTGAGTAGTTATTCTTGAAGTTTTAGGCCTTCCTTGGATGTTTTAACATCCATCTTACATTTGATATCTTCACTAGTTGCCTACAGCCTCAATGATCTTTCGATTACTAACATTTTCTTATATACGTAGTTGAGTTTTCCAGCTATTGGTTGGCGTAGGCATGGGGATCCAATGGCGAGGCAATGGTGTGGTTGTTGCATTTTGGTTATGTATTTGTTATGAACCCTATGAGGATCCAATGGCTAAGAGGGTGGAGTTTAGAGATGCATATGATCGCTCTGAACTACATAAGGCGCACCTCCCGCTATAATTAAGAGGTTGAATTCTGTGACATGTTTAATTTTTTATACTTAGTTGAAGTGATTAGATTAAGTATCTTATTACACTTAATGCACTATAATGTTGCATCAATGTAAGTGTTGGGTTGTGGTTACCTATTCCACATGCACATTAGGTTGGAATTTAAGCACACAAGGCATCACCAAGTGTCAGGGCATCATACCCTAGCAGTCAATCTTCACATAGATTTTCATGGGGTATGAACCGTATGCTCCTCCATCCATAGTTCTTCAACACACAAGTTACGACCAAATAAGTTTTGTGTACCTACCCACAAGAAAGGGTGGTTGCTGTTGGCCAGCCCCCATGCGAACTCCTTTAACTGGTTGGCGGTCATGACGGTGACGCTTCCGAAGTTGACATAGACGATGCTGCCGGGCGCCTTCGTGTCAAGCCACTCGATACACGATGTGTCTTCCTTCCATAAGTTGCTAGCCATGGACGCAAGCCGATGGTCGTCAATCTGGTTGCACATCAAGGACAGAGGACCAACTGTGTATATCTTGGGAAAGCTCCCTTTTAGAGCGTCCAGAGCAGTCGCTTCTAAGTCATCGAATGTGTTGATGATGAGGGCCGACGCTCTTGCTGCCCGTTGGGCTTCCCTATCCACAAAATTGAGCATAATGTCATCTGGGTTTGTGGTTCGGATGAAGCTCGGGAAGTCCCTCAATTTGATATCCTTCAGTCCGTGGATCCCGTGCACAGGGGTGTACAAATTGTCCTCCCCCAAGCAGCTCTCGTCTGCAATTCATGAACAAATCCATGAGACTTGCCTAGATCCCAGCTTTTGAAGGTCAACAAATGGCCAAACTGTTAATAGATGGGTTAATATTGTTGGGTTTAATGGGTTTTTAAATAAAATTTGTAATAAATATTATAAGTTTGTCTTAATTTAAAAAATAAAATTTTTTTATTAATTTATAAGTCACTAATTACATGTTATGATAAAATTTAAAAAAATGCCGATTCGGAATATCTCACCCGAATTATTTTTTTATTTATCAAATAATAAAATTTAAAAAACTTTAATTCGGACTAAAATGAGGTAATATTAAACTAATTTGACCCTGATATTATTGTTAAATTTAATAAATTTTAAAATAAAATTTACAATAAATATTATAAGCTTTTTAATATTTTTTTATTAGTCTATATAACCTCTCTACGTGATATAATATAAACCCAACAAATATTTAATTTA
>JAURVB010001109.1:0-10807 GCA_033002965.1 Piper betle
GCTTGAGAGTTGTATCTTCATCTTAAGACGCCGAGATTGGATCCGCATGAGTAGGTTCGGGTTAGCGGACCTAACCGGGGCCAGTAACATCCCGGTTCAGTTCACGAGCGTGAACCGGATTTGGGGTGTTACACATGATCATAAGACTCATGCGATTTGAACGTTCCCACTTCTCAATGTCCCGTTTTTCCTCAATGGAACTTTTGTCAGTAAGAGAAGCAGGTTGTTCAGTCCTTAATGCAAGGTCAAGATCCATGCAGCCGAGAATAATCATTACACTTTCTTTCCAATCCTTAAAATTATCCTTAAGCATTGGAACTGAATTGATGTTGGCAGAAATCATAGAAGCAGATTGATTAACTGAAAATAGAACAAAATAACATGCACATAATAAGATTAATAATTCAAATAATGGTTAATCCCATCAACAGATACCTAGCACAACATTAATATTTAGTCTTTGGACAGAAATATTAATTTGTAAGTGGTACTCTTAGTGCAGTAATCAAATATGAATAATAAATCCTGTCAAATAATAAACCTTCCTTTGGGCCAATTTATTATCCACATGGAAACTTGATAATTATCCCATATTTATTACCACAAATGAATATATAATTCTGTCAAATATTAACCTTCCTTTGGGCCGACTAATATTCACATGAATTATATATCCACAACCGTCTTAATATTTTAAAATAAATTAATTTCTACAAAAGAGGCTACTTTGGCAGCATATTGTAGTCCTTAATAAATTTTAAAATATTAATTATAACTGAACCATAATTTGAATTTAATAATCCCAAATAACATAAAACTGAAAAAGGTTATAAAAATATCTTTATTTGGAAATTTCTGAAATTATAACCTTTTGTAACTTTATTATCCTCATTTGATATTTTACCCAAAAGAGGACCTTGATTTGGGAAAAATATCCCATAAACTCATATTGACAGTGCAAAATTTGGGCAAAGTAAAATACATAATTACCACATATTCACCATCCAAAATTTAGAGTATTCTAAATAAGTTAAAGAAGATTGGTTGTAAACCATGTCAATTTTGGTGAATAAGGGAATACTGTAAATTCGAACCATAAAATTTTCCCATACAAACAAGTATTGAATGATTGACTCATTCCAAAAATAAAATAAACATAAATCAATTAATTCTCAATGATTTAATATGAAGTTGCTCTGATGCCACTTGTTGAATCAACAAATACTTTAAACTTTAACCAAAATTAATATAGATGATAAAACCATCATCAATAAAGCCTTCTTCATATCAAATCATCAAGAAAATAAATTTAATAACGGAAGCGTACCTGGATCCATGATTGTAAAACAATTCTTTATTTCTTCTGGTTTGATCTTCCAGATTCAGCACCTGTTCTTCAAAACCAGAGTTTCTGGATGATGGGATACCAGAAAAGAAAAACGACGTGCGAATCCGGGGACCATAACCGTATTTATCCTTGTAACCGTATTTATCCTTAATTTTTCATAATTCCAATTTAACCCATCATAAATTAGAGATTAAGAAAACAATATCTACACATATTTATCCATACTCATCTTAAATATATGATATCTCCATATATTTTATTAAATATTAATGGCCCATTATCCTTAACTTTAATAGATCAATTTAATTTAGGCCATACCTTAATAATAATAACATATGATACAATTATATATACATATATATGTCCAATATCCAATACGAATAACATAAAAAATATCCTAATCGATTTTGAGTATATATATTAAAAATTCGTTTGATTTCTATTCGAGTTGGTACACAAGTTAAAATCAAACACAACGTAAAATTAACTCACTCGTTCGTTAAAAATGTAGGTAGTTGTTTGGTGTGTTGTGTGGCTTATGTCATCTTGGTTAGCTATATACGTTTCTGACACTCTCACAGTGTTATACATCATTGGCAAGTGAGGAAGGTGGGCGATCATTAGGAGACTAAGTTATTCTTTCAAGTTGGGTTTTAAATTAGTTTCTAACTAGTTTTGAGCTTGTGTGGCTTATGTCATCTTGGTTAGCTAGATACATTTCCTACACTCTCATGGTGTTATACATCATTGGCAAGTGAGGAAGGTGGGCGATTATTAAGAGACTAAGTTAATTGGTTTGATCTCGATCGAGTTCGCGTCAACTCAAAACTCGAAACTACTCGAGTTCGAATACAAACTGAAACCAGCTCGGCAGCTCGTTAGAAACGAACGTAGTTGTTTGGTGGGGTGTTTGGCGTGTCGTTTGGCTTATGTCATCTAGCTAGATCCGTTTCCGACAGTCTCGTGGTGTTATACATCATTGGGAATTGAGGAAGGTGGGCTGTCAGTAGCACGAGAGTAAGTTCTTCTTCTTGATCTTACTGGATTCTGGGAGATTTTCTCGATCGGTTTTTGGAGATTTCTTGTAATGGGTACGTGTTGTTTTTTTTGTTTTTTTTAATGGGTTGGTAGATTTTTTGTTTGATCGTTGATTACTGATCTTGTTGGAAGTTCGACTTTATGTGCTTTGAATGAAAGTGGGGATTTTCTGAACAATTTTGGTTGATTTGCTTCATGATCATCAGAATTGCTGGATTTCTGGCTGGTGGTAATTATGGTGTATCGGATTTTGATGGGCTGCAAATTTTCTGAGCTTTAATTGATCCCTAGTGTTCCTTAACGCAGGCGCGTTGGTATCTTTTGGCTAAAATCGTGGAGAACTTAAAGCAGTGGAATCTCGTCTCTCGTCTGTGATGTCGTTGAAGAAGATAGATTCCTTCTCAGATGGAAGGGATTCTGACATCCCTTCAGAAAGCGGGTGTCTAACTATTATAGTGCTTGGGGCTTCTGGAGATCTTGCAAAAAAGAAGACATTCCCAGCATTATTCAATCTGTTTCGTCAGGTTATTCGTGTTTTAAAGACTGGAGAAATTCATAGAAACTATTTGATTGCCAAATTTTTTGCGCCTTTTATGGTGCCATACCTATCTTTCATTTGAATGTTATCATTTCCTTATATGCGTGCCTAGGGTTTCTTGCAATCAAATGAGGTTCACATATTTGGATATGCACGGTCTAATATGACAGATGATGGATTAAGAGATAGGATTCGTGGGTAAGATATATTATTTACTTCACTGTAGCCGTTTTCCACATCAATTTTTCCCATTTCATGAAAAAAATATCTAAACAGGCGTTATTGAATAGGTATCTTGCTCAAAGTGCCGGATCAGCCTCGAGTGAAGTTATAACACAATTCTTGCAGCTAGTAAGATTTTTTTTTCTTAAACAGCTTTCTTTGAAAAATTTAATGTTCATGACTTGGTTTGCCTTCTGATTTCTGAAGATCAAATACGTGAATGGCTCTTATGATGAGGAAGAAGGTTTTCTTCAGTTAGACAAAGAGATTGCAAAACATGAAGTATCAAAAAAGTCGGGAAGGCACTGCCCGAAGACTCTTCTATCTTGCGCTTCCTCCTTCCGTATATCCTTCTGTTTGCAGGATGATTAAGAAATGCTGCATGAATAAAGGTAGTCAACCTTTAAATCATTCTTTCTTTAGCAATTATATCACTATGAATGTGTTAAAGCTTACAAAAGATTGATTTAAAGCAAATGAAACATCAACAAAATTATTATTTTTCTGTAAACATGGCAGCTGACCTTGGAGGATGGACTAGAATTGTTGTTGAGAAACCTTTTGGTAAAGACTTGAGCACATCTGAGGAACTAAGTGCACAACTTGGAGAATTGTTTGAGGAGTCCCAGCTTTATCGTATTGATCACTATCTCGGAAAGGAATTGGTGCAGAATTTGGTATGGCTGTGATCGATTATGAAGCCTCTGCCTTATCTGCTGGCGATCACTGCCATTGACCAGGTTTGAGCTTTTTGCAGTTAGTGCTTCGCTTTGCAAATCGCTTCTTTTTGCCTCTTTGGAATCGGGATAACATTGATAACGTCCAGGTAAGAATCAAAATATTCTCTATACAGATAGCACTACTGCCTCTATCATACTCAATAATGTTTATGAAAAAAGTGAAAAGTTAGTCATTGATCTGATGCAGATAGTATTCAGGGAAGATTTTGGCACTGCAGGACGGGGTGGATATTTTGATGAATATGGGTAAATTGGAGTAGATATTCCGTCTGTTTATATAAACTAAAATGAGCTATGTGTTAGAACACTGGATGATTTATCTTTTTGTTATGATTACTAAAATTCGGTTTTCTTTGTTGGTTTTTTCTTGACAGAATTATCCGTGACATCATACAGAATCATTTGTTACAGGTATGACACTAATGCCTATCATGTGAATGGGTTGGATCAGCCTTTTGGCTATCAAAAAATTAATAAATAGGATGTTACTAACCACATGAGTTGCAAACTTTGAAGATGCATTGCAGTGATTAAGTTCAATTCTTAAGATTAGTGGATGAACTAGTAACCTTTATAAATAATTTTGCAATACTGTCTATGAGTAACTATCAATTGCATTTTCACTTGCTTCTCTGTCACTATAGGTCTTCTGTTTGGTTGCTATGGAGAAGCCCGTCTCCATAAAACCTGAGCACATCCGAGATGAGAAAGTAAAGGTAAGGCTGTTAACTAGCAAGGAAGCTTGCAGCCGAATATCCTCTCTCTAATTGCACTAATCGCCTTCTATTGATCAAAGTGTAGCTTTCACTGTATCACAACATGGCTTTTATAAATTTGAGCTGAATGATCAGATTCTTCAATCTGTCCTTCCAATTTCATTCGATGATGTTGTTCTTGGGCAATATGAAGGCTACAAAGATGATCCAACAGTTCCTAATAACTCTAATACTCCTACTTTTGCAACTGTGGTTCTTCGGATACATAATGAGAGATGGGAAGGTATGCCGTCTTTTTTAATGTTTTTGAAATGTAATTCTGATTTATCTATCACTAAGTAAAATCTATTCATGGCAGGTGTACCCTTCATATTTAAGGCTGGAAAAGCCTTAAATTCAAGGAAAGCAGAGATTAGAGTTCAGTTTAAAGATACACCTGGAGACATATTCAAATGTAAGTTGTTTCATGAAAACAATTAACCCAAAAATGTGGGACATTTACCGATGTTCTTTTAATTAGATGTTATTAGTTAACTATGACACCATCATCAGCTAGGAAAGATGGTATCATATAATTAATTGCTTGTTTTATTTAAAAATAATGGTTTACGAGATCATACCATTTCTGCTCTGCCATCATTATATATCTTACTTGATATCTAACGCTGAGTATTTTATTTTATAGCTAAAAGGCAAGGTAGGAATGAATTTGTTATACGCTTACAACCCTCAGAGGCAATGTACATGAAGCTAACGGTATGTAATCTATTACGTCATTTACTTACAATTTGGAAATTTAATTTATTTTTTTTATTATTTTTTTAAATTTAAGCATCTCGCATGCACTTCACTGATGGGATTGTTTATGCTTGGTTGTATGGTAAGTTGTTGCTACGTTTTGTGCTTTGATAATGTTGTTGCTTGAATAAAGTGGATAAAAGGAGTAATGCCGCAAGATTAGCATATTCAAGTGTGACAATTTGGTTAGTCACGACAAACAGAGTTTATGAGGTTGCATTTTCATTTCATCATGTTGCTGTCAGATGGGCATCAATAAGTTGCTGAAACAAGCAGCTTTTTCTTATTGCTCTTTCATTCCTTTGATCACCAGATGTGCAAATGACCCAGAGAAATCATGTCAAACACTCCATTTAGCCATGAGAAGGCTGTACAATGTGTGAATGATTGGTTAAGAAAGAGTAGTAATTGCTGAACCCGATGAGCTCTCAGTTGGATTTTTTTTGTCTCCAACTTGTGGCAACCTATGACTGAACTTGAACTTTAGTAAAGAAAGGGGGAAAAAAGTTCATTGATGATAATTACTCAAAAGGAACAACGAATTTTAAATAGAACTATGTACTCTGCGTGTAATATGTTATGCTATGCAGGTTAAGGAACCTGGACTACAGATGTCAACCATACAAAGTGAATTAGATTTGTCGTATGGAATGCGTTATCAGGGTGTCCCAATACCCGAGGCATATGAAAGGCTAATACTTGATACGTAAGTATTTGAAGAATTATGACAAAATTTTGTCTATGGTACATGTAAGATGGGTTTTCTTCTGTCTCTTCTTATCTCTTCTATGTGAAATATGGATTCTTTGCTTCCAAAGAAATTTGGTAGAAGTTCCTCAAATCATTTTTATACCTGTTCTTTATATCAAAGTTGCATAAAGGACAAATAGCTTGGAAAACAATCACACATATGCACTGCCATTGAATGTTTGTGCTGTTTACTTCACTATGCTTTTGCTTCCAAATTGCAGGATAAGAGGTGATCAACAACATTTTGTCCGGCGTGATGAACTTAAGGTAAAAGTTAGAAATCATATCATTCAAATGAACCTGCAGCAAATGTAAGAACTGTTTGATTCATATTTGAAGTTAAATTCATTAGGCTGCTTGGGAGATATTTACGCCGTTATTGCATAAAATCGACGAGGGAGGAATAAAACCACTCCCTTACAAACCAGGTAGCCGAGGACCAGTTGAAGCGGACGAGCTACTTGCCAAAGCTGGTTATGTACATACTCAGGGCTACATCTGGATGCCTCCTTCTGTGATACGCTTACGAAGAGTATGTTCTGTGTTTGCTCAGTTATTGTGAGTTCAATAAGGCCTATCCATACAGCTGATAACTAAATATAGCTGTTCCTATTTTATGCGAGAGAACATGAAAATGATACACCTGTCTGAAGAGTGAACATCAATACTTGGGTTTTCGCTTAAATGTGTGTGCTTATATGGTGGAAATTGCCATACATTTTTAGCGTGTTTTCTTAAGAAAATCTTGCGCTATAAATACGTGCGAACTAGCTGCAATTTTACTGCAGCTAGCTCGTCTTTCTTCCTTCTACTTCGAAGCTGCCTTCTCATGCCTTTATTCTCTGTTACTACCTTTCAGTCACCATGTAACCTTGTATGCATTGATCATACAAACATGTTCAAAGCTGTGGACTTCTTCAAAATTTGCTTATAAGGACAAAGGTTCCCTACCAAAAAAATGATTATTTTCCACGTTTTTCTCCTTGTCTTCTCCACGCCAATTTGTGCAGCGGAGGAAAATTTTAGATTTTTTTCTATATTTTGAAATATTTAAAAGTATGTATTAATTTTTTAATTTTTCTTCGCTTAAAAAATATTTTTTAATCTTAAAACGTGGAGGGAGAAAAGTGGGGTGCAGGAGAGTTTCTCTGTGTCTTTAGTATGGATGAATTTTAAAAAATAACACATACCCACTTTTAAAATATCCAAATACAGAAAAAAGTTTAGATTTTCCTCCACTCTAAAAATTGGAGAAGACTTTTCTCTACGTTATTTTTTTAATGCGCGGAATAAAACTAATTTTTTTGTAGCAGTTGTCTTATGATCATTTTTACAACTTTCAAGAATGACAATGATATTAATAGAAGAAACTTTATTAATATGGGGTTGATCATTCACCCAAAATTATATGTTGGTTATTTATATCAAATTTTTTCCATGAGCTTGATAAAAAAATAGTCCAAACGAAGGATACAATTTCCATTGTTTTGAATTTTAGTTGTCTAACCATGCCTCTCTTCTTTTTCCTCCAAAAAAGATGCCATAGTTTTGCCTTCAGTCCATAGTTTTGCTTTCATTCTCCTAACCACCCACTGGTGTCAACTGTCGACAAATTCTTCTCTTTTTCCAGAACATAGCCATTGAGTCAAAAAGTGAAAGATTGAAACTAAAAGACGTTCAAAAGGATCTTCCATATTGAGAAGACTAAGAAATGATACTAATATGCTTCAAGAAGGGCAAATGGCAAGTGGCAAATGGCTCTAGAATATAATGGAGAAGGTATCTTTGCCTTTCTACTTAGCTTGGAGAAGGTTAGGCAGCTTGAAGAGGCAAGTAACTTGGTGAAGGTGGTGACCTTCTTCGCTTATCCCATTTAAGTATCCATATATTCTTCTTCACCGTTGTCTCATCTAAACCTTCTCCACCAACATTTTCTGGTTTAAAAGAATAGACCGACTAATATATATAATAAATAGGAAAACCAATATTTTGGCACAAAGTAAAATAAAAATTAATTATAAGGTTGTACACCTAAATTTGCTCTAAGACCCAATAAGCAGTAAGAAAATTACCCCTCATTAAATATCGACAATGGCAATTTTAAAATTTTGATAATGAATAAGTCCGGTCACCGATGCATATTTAGATGCTGATCGGGTCTTACAACAGATAATTACTCTTTGACATACTCCAAAAAAGCTAAAGTAAGAAGCTGATAAAAAATGTTAAGTGGAGAAACCGTTAAAAGTGTTAGTATTTAATAGATATTAATGTTAATGTTTAGTTCGATCTATTATGTTACTTGGGTCTTTATTTTGTTGGTTCATGTAATTTCCAAATGGGTATATGTGTGTGATTTTTTCTAGTTTTATTTTGTGTTTGTATCACAAACCTAAATTTTTGCTGGCTAGTTTTTATTTATGAAATAAGTTCCTATGACCAGTTAGCAGCTTTGAAAAAAATTGTATTACTTGCATCTATAAAGTTGTAGTTCTTAATTAGTGCTAATTGTAATATTTAAAAAATAGTACTGATTGTAATATTTTTTAAAAAATACTCATTTTGATGCTGTTTCTACCATTGGACTCGACTATTAAAAACATGTAATTAAGCATATATATACATATATATATAGAGAGAGAGAGAGAGAGAGAGATGCTCCTATGCGTTGCCTTGATTGGCAACGCATGGAAGGGGAGCTATTGGATTGAAATCCAACGGCTCCCCAATCCTTCTCCCCCCAGCCCACAACTCCACTCCCTTTCCCGCCTCTTCCCGCCCACCAGCCCGCCATCGCTGACCCGCCAGTCGCCGCTGCCATGCCCCAGCCCTCCACGATCCCGCCCATGCCACGCCCCTACTTGCCGCTGCACCCTCGTCTGCCCTGTTCCCCCCACCGACCGCCTTTGCCCCCTGCCCTGTATCCCCTTGCGGCTGCCCTGCTGCCGCCAGGCATCTACCCAGCGGCCCACCCGACTACGCTGCCAGGGCCGCACTTCACCCACCTCCCCGGCGGAGCTTCCCCTCCCCCTGCCCTGTTTTAACCCCCGCCCACCCCCCAGTTTTGCCCCCACCTCACGTTGTCTCCCCCTACTGCCTCGTTTCCCTCCACCTCTCTGCCTGTTTCACCCCCATGCCGGCGTCACCTACAACACCGTCGATGGTGGCGCAAAAAACAGGGCAACAGGGGTGGGGAGGAAAGGGCGATGGCAATTTCGTAATAAAAACTTGACCCGCTCTCGAGTCAATATTATGAAATAAATATTAAAAATAATTTTTAAAAATAAATACTATAAAATAAAAACTTGACTCGCTCTTGCTTGAGTCAATATTACAAAATTGATTTTTAAATTTTTTTTAAAATACAATACCATAAAATAAAAACTTGACTCGCTCCCACGCGTGATCGATCCTGACTCGAGTTAATACTATTAAATAAATTTAGAAAAATATAAAATAATTTTATAATAAAAACTTGACTCGATCCCGCGAGGGATCAGTTAAGTTTTAATTACAAAATAAATTTAAAAAATAAAATAAAATAATTCCGTAATAAAAACTTGACTCGCTCACGACTCACTCCTTTCTCCAATCAAGTTTTTAATATTTTTAATTTTTTTAAATTGACTTGAGTCAATAAAAATTATTTTTTAAAATTTATTTCTTAATAATGACTCCATTCACAATAAAAAACTTGATTCGGTCCTTACTTGAGTCAATATTACAAAATAAATTAAAATAATAAAATAATTTTGTAATAAAAACTTGACTCGGTCCTGAATAGAGCCAAGTTTTTATTACAAAATTATTTTATATTTTTAATTTATTTTATAATATTGACTCCATCCTGCACAGGATTGAGTCAAATTTTTATTCAAAATTATTTTATTTTAATTTATTTCGTAATATTGACTCAATCTCATGCTAAACTGAGTCAAGTTTTTATTACAAAATTATTTTATTTTTTAAAATTTATTTCATAATATTGACTCGTGTAAGGACTAAATCAAGTTATTATTATGAAATTATTTTATTTTTTAAAAATTAATTTTATAATAAAAACTTGACTTAGCTACGCACGGGTTCGAGTTAAATTTTAATTACAAATTTATTTTATTTTTTAAATTTATTTATTAATATTGACTTAATTTAGGACCGAGTTAAGTTTTTACTATGAAATTATTTTATTTTTTAAAAATTTATTTCGTAATAAAAACTTGACTCGAGTTGTGACCGAGTAAAGTTTTTATTATGATACTACCCTCCCCCTGTTTGGGCAAGGTTCTTGGGTCGACAGGCCGGGGGCGACGTTTGGGGGGTGGCAGGGTAGGGGGGCAGGGTAGGGGGAGGAGCGAGGGAGGGACAGGGCAGGGAGAGGGGCAGGGGCAGCATGTGGGGGGCAAGGGGCGACAGGCCAAGGGCTGGCAACCGAGGGACGGCGGTAGGGGGAGGGGGTGGCGTGTATAGGGGCAAGGGGCGACATGGCCTTGAAGTAGGGGCGGCAACCTTTTATAGCCGCGGGCGGGCGTCGAGGGCGCCAGGCGATTGGATCTGGATCCAACAGCCTTGAGATGGTGCACATAGGGGGCGGGGGTGGGGTGAGGGTGGGTTTGGATGAGTGCTCCAGGTCGTTGGATCTAGATCCAACGGCCTGGAT
>JAURVB010001110.1:0-17846 GCA_033002965.1 Piper betle
ATATACTTGGGTACGTATGACCCTCATAGCTCATACACGCGACCGACGTCGGCTCGGTACACGTGTCACTGAAACTGACTCAACTCGAAAAAATAACGGTCGACCCGACCAGTTCCAAATATAAAACCCTAACTCGAATCGTGGGTTTTACGGAGAGGAGTGAGTCAATGACAAATACCGGTAAGTACAAGTTGTGGGCCATGTAGCGCATGTGCGTACAAGTGGGATTAGGGCTAGATGGAGTGGCCACGCCTTCCGGCATAGTAAGAACTCAGCATAGGCTCTTAATCAGTAAAAGGTTTAATTAATGATGTTTTCGAATATATTAACTAGTTTCTTGCAATTATATGACTTCAGTGTTTTTATCACCAACATGGAATAGCCTCTGCAGGTGTGAGCATGGAAGGATGGGTAGAGTTGAGATAGTTGGAGGACTCTGTTATTAGACTTTTGAATTTTTTTTCTTATTTGTAAATATACTTTTAGATTGTTTGCATGATTCTCTCAAAACCCCTACGACCTCTTTGGTTGCTAGGTCAAAGGGATGGCTCACCGTGTCCCTTGTTTCTAAGTGGTGCTGGAATTAGACCTGGTTGTGGGCTGAATTTCAAGGATGGGGATAGTGGACAACGCCGTGGGGGATTCCAGACATCCATACCAGTTTTCCGGCCAAGGCTCACGCCGTGCATGCTCACAGTGCTTGGCCTTGACGTTGGGTTGTTGTTCAGGGAGAAGGGAAGCGTTCCCGGCGGTGCTGCTGGCCGGACAAAGTTCACCTTGCAGTCCTGGCAGTGCTGCTGGCCAGGCATCGCGCCTTGGTGCAGAACAGGATTCGCCTTGGATGGTTGCTGAAATGCACGAGCTTTAGGCTTCCAATTGGATTGCAAGGGAAGGGAAGCAGTTAGTGTAGGACGTGATCTGGTTTTGGGTGGAAGAAGAAGACATTGTGGTCTATTTTTGGTGCAAAGAAGAAGGTAAGAGAAGAAGAACGTTGGGGAAGAAGAAGATGGTGGTTCTATAAATTTTGCTTGACTCAATACAGCTCGAGTAAATAAATAATACTAACTCATAATAAATCTTTAAAAATAATTATTCTAATGGGTTATGGGTTAAAGTTGCTAAACTAATAAATTATTGTACGAAATGACCATAAGTAATAAAAATATGGTAATGACAAACGATCGATAATTAATCGGCGTACTACAAGCGATTAATTTAAATTAGATGGTTATAAGTAATTAATAAAATAATGATTTACCTTTATCATATTAAATTTAATATTAGGTAAATAAAATGATTATTTTAATAACGGGTTTGTAAGGTAGAAAATGGGTTAATAAATTATAATCTGGTAAAAATCACAAGTGTTGAACCTAAATAACCTAATGAAAATAAATAAAGTTCGAAGCTATATTAAGTTGAATAATTTAAAATAATTAGTAATATCTTTAAATTAGGATAATACAAATTATTTTAAATAATTTAATCAAATAACTTAATTAATTAAATTGCTATGAATAATGATAGTGATTAAAAATTATAATCGAAAGAAAATATACTAATATAATAATAGTAATTAAATATTTGTTTATAAGTAAAATAATTATTTAATCATTTGTTAAGTGTTAATTATAATTTAGATAATTAATTTAAAATGTAAAGTAGGACTTAAATGATTATGTCACATGAATAATTTAATATTTAATATTGTTGAATTTTAATCATGATATCTATTAGTCATTTAGTTGCATACATTCTACCTGAATAAAATTATACTTATATATAATTTTATTTTCTCGTTTAGATTTGGATCGTTGGTCACTGTTGCAGGTTACTTACGAACTATCCAAGTCCATATAATTATTTGAAATGATGTATTTTCCCTTGTTGGCAGCTGGGGGTGGGCATGGTGTTCGAATTTGTCCATCCGACCTAAGTCTGAAGTATGCCCGACCGAATTAAAACAAACCAAACATGGACATTTCTTTGTCCAATTGAACGACCGACCGAGGTGTCCGATATTTTATATCAATAATATAATATCTTCAATATTTGTAAGGTCAATATTATAGTTTATAAAAATTTTAAGCTATAATATACAGTAAAATTTATTAAGTTTATACATAAAATTTGATATTTAATATCTAAAATAACAATACATGACATACATAGAAAAAAGATAAAAGTCACTCTTATATTTAGGAATTTAGAATTATACATTCATATTAATAATCATATCAAAATATACTCCAATATTACATATACTTCAAAGATAAAATATTTTAATAGTTAATTCTTCATCCAATGTAACTCACCTACATGAAAAAAATACAAAAAAGTTAATTAGTCATGTTTTTTGTCTTCTTCATTTTGAATTTAGGACATTTCCCTTCAATATTCTTCCATAAATAAATAGTTCCATAACTTCCAGTTCCCTCTTTAAAACCCATGTCCCAAGTTAGGGTTTTATAGTCCGAACCGGTCGGTTCGACCATTATTTTTAATTCGAAAAGAATTATTGTAGGCCAAATAATACATTAGGACGCGTTATAGGGTAGAATTATTAGTTATAGCACATGTCATTTGGATGTTGTGGTATTTATTTTATTTTATGGGATTTTCCTGATTTTTTTGGATTTTTTGAAGATTTTATTCCTTGTAAGTTATTATTCTTGACTCGTGCCGGTATCGAGTCAAGTCTTATTTACGAGTTTGCCACTGATCATCTTTTCCCCCAAACCCTAGCGCCGTCGCCGCCACCATCCCGCCACCGATCGACACTGCCCCGCCCTGCCATACCATCGCCATGACATCTCGACCACCACCAGCCACCGACGAGCCACCGTGAGGCCGGAGGCAGAGCACTGGCGGAGGGCAGGCAAGCATGCGGTGGAGGCAGGGCGTCTGAGGGCGGGCGGGCAGGGAAAACCGAGGCGGCGGAGGCAGAGCTCGGTCGGAGTGGTTACGCTGCACGCAAAGGGCAGCGGAGGCGAGGCGGCGACGGAGGGGTTTCACGGCACACGGAGGGCGGTGGAGGCAAGCGGTGGCAGAGGGGTTTCGCTGCACGCAGGGCGGTGGAGGCCGGTGGATGCTCACAAGGCGGCAAAGGCAGTTCGTAGGCGGCTGCGGAGGCGGTCCGCAAGCGGCGACGGGGGGGTAAGCTTGCGGCGGAGGTGGTGAGCAAGGTGGCGGCAACGGCGCCCAAGGCGGCGGAGACGGAAATAATGCTAGGTTTCCATTTGATTTCGGACTGTCCGTGGACACTGTTTGGGCCCGACGGACAAGTCAGACAATAATTTGGTCAGACAAATTTTGTCCGACGAAATTTTGGATAGACACGGACAATAACCTGTCCGATGTCTATCCGACCGATGCCCACCCCTATTGGCAGCCCTGGTCGGCCTGAACCTAGATTCGACCACCATGCACCAAGTGCAACCGGGTCAAGGAATTGACTTAGTCCAATACGGGTATGTGGGAGTCTTGGTCGACTTGAGAATCTGACCGCCATGCGCTGGAATGCAACCGGTCGACTCACTTCAGCACAAGGCAGCACCTCCTGAAAGATTAAACACCTGACTCAAGCTGAAAGGGGTGACCAGGTGCAGTGGCGTAAGAAGGCTCATTATGCACTTGTGATACCGAGAGGGTGAGTCAATGGCAAATATCGGTAACTACAGGCCATGGGCCACGTAGCATGTGTGCGCATGGATGGGATGGTAGCTGGATGGGGTGGCCACCCCTACTAGCATAATTGGACCTTGGCATAGGCTCATAATTACTAAAAGACTTGTGAAATGTTAGTAGGGAATTATATTGACTCGTTTCATTTAATTATGTGGCTTAGTGGTTTTATCACTAATGCAGAATTACCTCTGCAAGTGAGCAGCTTTGGACTGAATAATAGAAGTGTGGTTGGTGCTTCTTTTACCAACCTAGGTATGGTGAATTGATAATAAATTGGACTTCCTTTTTATTCACTTGGGTTATAATTGTGGCTATGAGAAAGGGTCCGAGACTGTGGGACGGTT
Organism: Piper betle; assembly: GCA_033002965.1. Classification (NCBI taxonomy): domain Eukaryota; kingdom Viridiplantae; phylum Streptophyta; class Magnoliopsida; order Piperales; family Piperaceae; genus Piper; species Piper betle. The sequence goes on from JAURVB010001110.1 coordinate 4,032, forward strand.
ATTTTATATATTGTCATATGCTATCAGAACATGTTTTTTATTATTTATAAATTCTAGACTTATTTGATGTATTATGAATCATGTTCTAGAATGTTATTGTTACATCAATCATATTTTAGGTAACACCCGGCTGGTTCGGGCGGGTCGTTACAGTATTCCTAGGTGTTTGATTCTGTACCAAGAAGAGTTCTTTGTAAGTAAGGTTAGATTAAGTGTGTTTAAGCTAGTTGTAATCTCCCTAGATATAGGAGAATGTGATAGCATCTTCCTTGGAGAAGGAGGTGTCTGTCTTGGATACTCCCTTAACTCAAGGTGTAAAACCTAGGCTTTTTGCCAATTGGAGTTAGTGTCTGTTCAGTTTTGACATAGACCATGTATTTTTATTTGGCCCTTTTTGCTATGTGTGTATGTTTGTGCACCTTGTGATTGGAGGCTCTAGCTTTCTGGTGTTAATTACACTCAACGCTTTAGCAAGTAGCTACCCCAGTTAATGGTTTTCATTATTTTAGGATCTCATCGAGTCAGAGTTGGGCATTAGGATTGTCTCTCTTGCTAGTCAGGCTTGTTTTCCGCGTGTTTTAAACCCTTACAGTTGATCCTAGAACCTATGGAACCCGCGGTGTGCTTCCCGAGGACAAGGCTGACTACCCAATGGTAAAAACCCTAGTTGTCGATAAACTATGCCCAATGCCAAGGTGCCCCGCCAGTGCCCTTGTGTTGATGCCTTAGTGTTTTCTAGCTTTAGATTGGATGCAAAGGTGCCCTACCACCTAGAAGCTGACCTGGCCTTTGCATGCGGTTTGGCTCAGCAGGCACATCCCTGGATTTACCAGCTTTCTATTGTCTAGCCTAGTAGAGACCAGTACAAAGGTGCCTTGCCAATGCCCTTGCGCTGGGACTAGAAATTGCCTATAAATTGAGCCCAAACTCCATCCTTTGCACCAATTTAGCTTTTCCCTCCAACCTTCTTTCCCTCTTCTTCTCTAACTTTCCCACAACCTTTCTAGCCCATCTCTGGGCCCTCTCCAAGCAAGCAAAGTCCTAGGACTTGTATGTCTTGGGGTAGGAAGCCCCAAGAGATCCTTCCAACCCCTCGTGAGGTAAAGTTGACATCTTTTCCTCTTTATCCATGATTGTTTGCTATGTTTTGCTTCTTTGCTTACATGTTTTTATTTTTATGGTATTTTTGGCATGTAGGTCTGTGTTCTGGGAGTCATTTCATCTAGGTTTTATGATTGAATAAGCTGTAAATAAATAGTTATGAGTTTTGTACCTCAAGAATGTTTGATATATGCACTGGTTTGGTAGATCTACCATATCTCATGTTATACAGGTCCATTTTGCAAGATTCTTATTTAATTTTACTCCGAATTAGTAGATCTACAAGGTTTGTTACACATATTTCTTGTGATTTAACTTTTATGAGCACATATGGGTGCCAAACTTGGTGAAAGGTGGCAGCCTTCAAGGTCCTCTTTTTCCAATGTGTGCACACTATTGTAGATATTGTTTTGCTACAATATTTTTGCATGATTTTAGGATTGCATGTTAGCTAACCGACATAAAAGTACCAAGTGACCAACATAAGTGTTAGTCTAATAAATAATGCAAGATGCCATGCTATGGAATGTTATACTTATGATGTTTATGTCATGCAACCTATGACCAACTAGAGATTGAAAATTCTTGGATGAGTTAGTCATTTTCATTAATTGATTATTACAATTTTAAGCTCATGAGATTACTAAACATTAAGCAATCATATCTTCCCCTATATATGAGCATTCTTCCATTAGACATGTACCCATTACATATATTAACTTTCCCCCTAAGTCATCTCAATAAGTAAATCAATACAAGGAAAGGGGTTAAATACACATGTTGTACCAACCCACCCTAACCGGTCGAGGGTTACTCAAAAACATAAATGATGTAAAAATAGCATTCAAGAACATGAATCGTAACAAGGAAAATAATTCTAGAAATTTATAAATCACAAAAATAAATTATGTTCTAATAGCATGTGACAATACATAAAATAAATTAACTACGTGAGCACAAAGTCCAACAGTCTCTGACCGTTTCCCGTAGCCACATTTATAACACAAGAGAATAAAAGGAAGTCTAATTTATTATCAATTCATCAAACCTAGGTTGGTAAAAGATCCACCAACCACACTTTTAATCCTCAATCTAAAGCTGCACACCTGCGGAGGCAATTCCGCCTTCGTGATAAAACCACTAAGCAACATAATTAAATGAAACAAGTCAATATAATCCATATTATCATTTCTCGAGACTTTTAGTAGTTATGAGCCTATGCTGAGCTCCAATTATGCTGGGAGGGGTGGCCACCCCATCCAACTACAATCCCATGCATGCACACACACACTACCTGGCTCACGGCCTGTAGTAACCGATAATTGTCATTAACTCACCCTCTCAGCATCACAAGTGCATAATGAGTCGTTGTGCGCCACTGCGCCCTGTCACCCCTTTCGGCATGGGGGTAGGTATTTAATTTTTAGGAGGTGCTGCCCTGTGTCGGATTGAGTTAATTCAAGTCAACCAAAACTCCCACATAGTAATTCTTTTAAGGGTGTGACCCCCTTTCGGACTGAGTCTATTCCTTGACACCAGTTGCACATGGTGCATAGTGGTCGAATCTAGGCTCGGGCCGACCAGGGCTACTAAAAAGGAACATACAATAATTCAAATAATTATACGTACCTAAATAGCTAGCAACGGAACTCACAACTGCGACCGACGATCCTAATCTGAACGAGAAAATAAAATTTTACATAAGTATAATTTTATTCAAGTAGAAATGCATGCAATTAAATGATTGTTATTAAAACTCGACAACATAAAGCATACAACATTCAAACAATATTAAACATTAAATTCTCAACATTTACGACAAGTTTAGTGAGATAATTAATCATTCATGTGACGTAATCATTTAAGTCATACTTTACATTTTAAATTAATTATTTAAATCAGAATTAAAACTTAACTAATGATAAAATTTTTATTAACTTACAAACAAGTATTTACTTGCTATTATTAGTATAATTTCCTTTCAGACGGTAATTACTTAACCAACAATCTTGAGGATCAGGTTTACGGTTTTAATCTTTAATCACTATCACTATTAATAGCAATTTAGTGAATACTAGATACTTAATTCATTAAATAAAAACTTAGGTATATCTATTATAATTTATTAACTTTTTATTCATTCCTGAATATTTAATTGGCAATAAATTAAGTCATTCCATTAAATCCTTTAAAATGATTTTATTATCCTAATTCAAAGATACTACAAATATAGTACACAAATTAATTATCAACAATTTATCACTACATTATTTATAATATTGATGGATTTACCCTATTTATTTAACCCAATCGTGATTATTTGTAGGCATACATTGATTATCAATTTAGTCATTAGGGTCATGTTCATGTATTAACTACTTAGATCAACAAAGAACATTTATTTAATAATCTAAATTTATCATAACCGTTGTATAAATAATTTAATACATAATTCATTAATTAATTGATAATAACAATTATATATATATATATATATATAAATCATAAATTTATTCCAACATGTATTGAAGAATAAACTTATATTACTCATTTACACTAAATATAGCTTTATTTAGTCTACAAAACATCAACACACAGAGAAGAAAAATAAATAAATATGAAATAAAATAAAATAAAATAAAATAAAATAAAGGCAGAGTGACCAAGAAAGAAAATAGGTATGGCAATCCTTAACAAGATCATACAACAAGACAGCACATCAAAGAAAAGATATAGCTTCATCATTTAGTTCCATGGCCAACTGCATACAATTCCATGGCATAAAATTGTTGTAACACTCACAATATGCTGAACAAAACTACAATATATGATATCACTGATCAACATAAAACCAGCAGTGCAAGATCACGATGCCTTCACTAACTGCAACCTTCTTTAGCAATCCAATTGAACAGCCATATAGAGCATCCCAACAAAGAGTCAACAACAAAATAAAAACAGCCAAAGAGGAAGCCTAAAGTTCATGCTTTACAGTAGCTATCTAAGGCGAACACCGTCCTGCACCAAGGCACATGAAGCACACATACACTTTCCTCTATAAAAATATTTTCTTCCTTCTTTAACTCCATCAAAATGATTTTATATTCATTTTAATATCATCAGTTATTTTTGTGGCTGCTACCTGAAGTTAGTAAATAATTATAAGTTTTACCTATTATAGTTTGGTATTAGTAAATATAAATCTTATGGATATTTTTGTCATTATTTTAAAAAATGATAGAATTTTTTCATAATCGGTATGAAAATTTTAAAAATAGATATTTTTTCAAGAAATCTTTGAAACGTGACTATTTATGATCCTTTCCCAAAAATCTTTTGGAGTCTTGGATTTCGGAGAGCTATCAAATCTTTTTTTTACTCCTTGTCTTCATCCGAGATATATAAAAAAAAATAAAAGAAAAAATAGTAATATTTCCATGGTGGAGAAAAGCTTGGGCAGGTTAGTGTCAACTGAAGCATCGTTGTTTGCATTACGAATTAAATAAATTCGGCTTAAAATTGTCTTTGTTTTATAATATTTCCCTCAACTAGTGGAGATTTTCTTAGTGGTCTGTTATAATCAAGGTCATATTAATTATATGATGTGGTATTATATTTACCAGGCAATTAATTTTTTATGAAGGGTTGGTCAGATAATTGGTGAGATGTTTTTCTTTGAATACGCAAAGATTGCTTTCGTGTAGAAATGGAAGTATATAGTTTAGATGCGCAGAAAAGTAATTTATTATTAGATTCAAAGATTGTATTTATTTTATTGGCATAAATACCATTAATTTAAGTTTAAACTTTTTTCCTAATATATATATATTTGTAATTTATATAACAAATGATATTTTAATTTTTTTAAAAATATTTATAATAAAAATATATTGGATAAAACAATCGTTCTAGTTTTTAATAAAATATGATAATTTCAAATTCATGTTTCAAAAATCTAAAAATATATTTATTTTATTTTATTTTTGATGGCCTAAAAGTTAATTTTGTTTTTAATTGTCCAAAATTCAATAAAAAATATTTTTTTTGCTTTTTTAGCTCATCAATAATGTAGTTTTATAATCTATTTAATATTTATTAGTTAATTTTTTATTTTTATATATAATGTTAGTAAAAAATTATAAGTTTTACCTATTATATAGTTTGGTATTAGTAAAAATAAATCTTTTGGGTATTTTTTTTCATCATTTAAAACAATGATAGAATTTTTTCATAATCGATACAAAAATTTTAAAAATAGATATTTTTGAAATAAAACATTGAAACGTGGCTATTTATGATCTTTTCCCAAAAATCTTTTAGAGGCTTGGATTTTGGAGAGCCGTCAAATCTTTCTTTTTACTCCTTGTCTTGATCCGAGACCTATGTCATGACCCAAAAAATATAAAAATAAAAAATAGTAATATTTTCATAAGCTGAGAAAAGTTGGAAAAGGCTAGTGTCAGATAATCATTGTTATTTGTGTTAGGAATTAAATAAACTCAGCTTAAAATTTTCTTTGTTTTATAATATTCTGTCAACTAGTAAAGATTTTCTTGGAGGTTTGTTCCGATCAAGATCAGATTAATTACATGATGTGATATTATATTTACCAAGAGATTATATTTTTAAGAAGGGTTTGTCAAATAACTGGTGAGATGTTTTTCTTTGAATACGCAAAGATTGCTTTCGTGTATAAATAGAAGTATATAGTTTAGATGCGCAGAAAAGTAATTTATTATTAGATTAAAAGATTGTATTTATTTTATTGGCATAAATACCCTTAATTTAATTTAAATTTTCCCATATATATATTTTTGTATTTTATATAATAAATGATATTCTATTTTTAAAAAATATGTATAATAAAAGTATATTATATAAAACAATCGTTCTAATTTTTAACAAAATATGACAATTTCAAATTAAAATTTCGAACATCTAAAAATATATTTATTTTATTTTCTTTTTGATGACCTAAAAGTTAATTTTCTTTTCAATTGTCCAAAATACAATAAAAAATATTTTCTTTGGCTTTTTTAGCTCATCAAGAATATAGTTTTATATTCTATTTAATATTAATTAGTTATTTTTTATTTTTATATATAAAGTTAGTAAATAATTATAAGTTTTACCTATTTTAGTTTGGTATTAGTAAATATAAATCTTATGGATATTTTTGTCATTATTTTAAAAAATGATAGAATTTTTTCATAATCGGTATGAAAATTTTAAAAATAGATATTTTTTCAAGAAATCTTTCAAACGTGACTATTTATGATCCTTTCCCAAAAATCTTTTGGAGTCTTGGATTTCGGAGAGCTATCAAATCTTTTTTTTACTCCTTGTCTTCATCCGAGATATATAAAAGAAAAATAAAAGAAAAAATAGTAATATTTCCATGGTGGAGAAAAGCTTGGGCAGGTTAGTGTCAACTGAAGCATCGTTGTTTGCATTACGAATTAAATAAATTCGGCTTAAAATTGTCTTTGTTTTATAATATTTCCCTCAACTAGTGGAGATTTTCTTAGTGGTCTGTTATAATCAAGGTCATATTAATTATATGATGTGGTATTATATTTACCAGGCAATTAATTTTTTATGAAGGGTTGGTCAGATAATTGGTGAGATGTTTTTCTTTGAATACGCAAAGATTGCTTTCGTGTAGAAATGGAAGTATATAGTTTAGATGCGCAGAAAAGTAATTTATTATTAGATTCAAAGATTGTATTTATTTTATTGGCATAAATACCATTAATTTAAGTTTAAACTTTTTCCCTAATATATATATATTTGTAATTTATATAACAAATGATATTTTAATTTTTTAAAAATATTTATAATAAAAATATATTGGATAAAACAATCGTTCTAGTTTTTAATAAAATATGATAATTTCAAATTCAAGTTTCAAAAATCTAAAAATATATTTATTTTATTTTATTTTTGATGGCCTAAAAGTTAATTTTGTTTTTAATTGTCCAAAATTCAATAAAAAAATATTTTTTTGCTTTTTTAGCTCATCAATAATGTAGTTTTATATTCTATTTAATATTTATTAGTTAATTTTTATTTTTATATATAATGTTAGTAAAAAATTATAAGTTTTACCTATTATATAGTTTGGTATTAGTAAAAATAAATCTTTTGGGTATTTTTTTCATCATTTAAAACAATGATAGAATTTTTTCATAATCGATACAAAAATTTTAAAAATAGATATTTTTGAAATAAAACATTGAAACGTGGCTATTTATGATCTTTTCCCAAAAATCTTTTAGAGGCTTGGATTTTGGAGAGCCGTCAAATCTTTCTTTTTACTCCTTGTCTTGATCCGCGACCTATGTCATGACCCAAAAAATATAAAAATAAAAAATAGTAATATTTTCATAAGCTGAGAAAAGTTGGAAAAGGCTAGTGTCAGATAATCATTGTTATTTGTGTTAGGAATTAAATAAACTCAGCTTAAAATTTTCTTTGTTTTATAATATTCTGTCAACTAGTAAAGATTTTCTTGGAGGTTTGTTCCGATCAAGATCAGATTAATTACATGATGTGATATTATATTTACCAAGTGATTATATTTTTAAGAAGGGTTGGTCAAATAACTGGTGAGATGTTTTTCTTTGAATACGCAAATATTGCTTTCGTGTATAAATGGAAGTATATAGTTTAGATGCGCAGAAAAGTAATTTATTATTAGATTCAAAGATTGTATTTATTTTATTGGCATAAATACCATTAATTTTATTTAAATTTTCCCATATACATATTTTTGTATTTTATATAATAAATGATATTCTATTTTTAAAAAATATGTATAATAAAAGTATATTATATAAAACAATCGTTCTAATTTTTAATAAAATATGACAATTTCAAATTAAAATTTCGAACATCTAAAAATATATTTATTTTATTTTATTTTTGATGACCTAAAAGTTAATTTTCTTTTTAATTGTCCAAAATACAATAAAAAATATTTTCTTTGGCTTTTTTAGCTCATCAAGAATATAGTTTTATATTCTATTTAATATTAATTAGTTATTTTTTTATTTTTATATATAAAGTTAGTAAATAATTATAAGTTTTACCTATTATAGTTTGGTATTAGTAAATATAAATCTTATGGATATTTTTGTCATTATTTTAAAAAATGATAGAATTTTTTCATAATCGGTATGAAAATTTTAAAAATAGATATTTTTTCAAGAAATCTTTGAAACGTGACTATTTATGATCCTTTCCCAAAAATCTTTTGGAGTCTTGGATTTCGGAGAGCTATCAAATCTTTTTTTTACTCCTTGTCTTCATCCGAGATATATAAAAAAAAATAAAAGAAAAAAGAGTAATATTTCCATGGTGGAGAAAAGCTTGGGCAGGTTAGTGTCAACTGAAGCTTAAATAAATTCGGCTTAAAATTGTCTTTGTTTTATAATATTTCCCTCAACTAGTGGAGATTTTCTTAGTGGTCTGTTATAATCAAGGTCATATTAATTATATGATGTGGTATTATATTTACCAGGCAATTATTTTTTTAAGAAGGGTTGGTCAGATAATTGGTGAGATGTTTTTCTTTGAATACGCAAGGATTGCTTTCGTGTACAAATGAAAGTATATAGTTTAGATGGGCAGAAAAGTAATTTACAAATAGATTCAAAGATTGTATTTATTTTATTGACATAAATACCCTTAATTTAAGTTTAAACTTTTTTCCTAATATATATATATTTGTATTTTATATAACAAATGATATTTTAATTTTTTAAAAATATTCATAATAAAAATATATTGGATAAAACAATCGTTCTAGTTTTTAATAAAATATGATAATTTCAAATTCAAGTTTCAAAAATCTAAAAATATATTTATTTTATTTTATTTTTGATGGCCTAAAAGTTAATTTTGTTTTTAATTGTCCAAAATTCAATAAAAAATATTTTTTTGCTTTTTTAGCTCATCAATAATGTAGTTTTATATTCTATTTAATATTTATTAGTTAATTTTTTTATATATATAATGTTAGTAAAAAATTATAAGTTTTACCTATTATATAGTTTGGTATTAGTAAAAATAAATCTTTTGGGTATTTTTTTCATCATTTAAAACAATGATAGAATTTTTTCATAATCGATACAAAAATTTTAAAAATAGATATTTTTGAAATAAAACATTGAAACGTGGCTATTTATGATCTTTTCCCAAAAATCTTTCTTTTTACTCCTTGTCTTGATCCGCGACCTATGTCATGACCCAAAAAATATAAAAATAAAAAATAGTAGTATTTTCATAAGCTGAGAAAAGTTGGAAAAGGCTAGTGTCAGATAATCATTGTTATTTGTGTTAGGAATTAAATAAACTCAGCTTAAAATTTTCTTTGTTTTATAATATTCTGTCAACTAGTAAAGATTTTCTTGGAGGTTTGTTCCGATCAAGATCAGATTAATTACATGATGTGATATTATATTTACCAAGTGATTATATTTTTAAGAAGGGTTGGTCAGATAATTGGTGAGATGTTTTTCGTTGAATACGCAAATATTGCTTTCGTGTATAAATGGAAGTATATAGTTTAGATGCGCAGAAAAGTAATTTATTATTAGATTCAAAGATTGTATTTATTTTATTGGCATAAATACCATTAATTTTATTTAAATTTTCCCATATACATATTTTTGTATTTTATATAATAAATGATATTCTATTTTTAAAAAATATGTATAATAAAAGTATATTATATAAAACAATCGTTCTAATTTTTAATAAAATATGACAATTTCAAATTAAAATTTCGAACATCTAAAAATATATTTATTTTATTTTATTTTTGATGACCTAAAAGTTAATTTTGTTTTTAATTGTCCAAAATTCAATAAAAAATATTTTTTTTGGCTTTTTTAGCTCATCAAGAATATAGTTTTATATTCTATTTAATATTAATTAGTTATTTTTTTATTTTTATATATAAAGTTAGTAAATAATTATAAGTTTTACCTATTATAGTTTGGTATTAGTAAATATAAATCTTATGGATATTTTTGTCATTATTTTAAAAAATGATAGAATTTTTTCATAATCGGTATGAAAATTTTAAAAATAGATATTTTTTCAAGAAATCTTTGAAACGTGACTATTTATGATCCTTTCCCAAAAATCTTTTGGAGTCTTGGATTTCGGAGAGCTATCAAATCTTTTTTTTTACTCCTTGTCTTCATCCGAGATATATAAAAAAAATAAAAGAAAAAAGAGTAATATTTCCATGGTGGAGAAAAGCTTGGGCAGGTTAGTGTCAACTGAAGCTTAAATAAATTCGGCTTAAAATTGTCTTTGTTTTATAATATTTCCCTCAACTAGTGGAGATTTTCTTAGTGGTCTGTTATAATCAAGGTCATATTAATTATATGATGTGGTATTATATTTACCAGGCAATTATTTTTTTAAGAAGGGTTGGTCAGATAATTGGTGAGATGTTTTTCTTTGAATACGCAAAGATTGCTTTCGTGTATAAATGGAAGTATATAGTTTAGATGCGCAGAAAAGTAATTTATTATTAGCTTCAAAAATTGTATTTTTATTGTTATTATATAGTCCTCAGATGAGACCAAGTAAAAGAATTAACGCTCTCAAGACCAAGATTTTTGGGAAAAGATCATAAATAGCCACGTTTCAATGTTTTATTTCAAAAATATCTATTTTTAAAATTTTTGTATCGATTATGAAAAATTCTATCATTGTTTTAAATGATGAAAAAATACCCAAAAGATTTATTTTTACTAATACCAAACTATATAATAGGTAAAACTTATAATTTTTTACTAACATTATATATAAATAAAAATTAACTAATAAATATTAAATAGAATATAAAACTACATTATTGATGAGCTAAAAAGCAAAAAAATATTTTTTATTGAATTTTGGACAATTAAAAACAAAATTAACTTTTAGGCCATCAAAAATAAAATAAAATAAATATATTTTAAGATTTTTGAAACTTGAATTTGAAATTATCATATTTTATTAAAAACTAGAACGATTGTTTTATCCAATATATTTTTATTATAAATATTTTTAAAAAATTAAAATATCATTTGTTATATAAAATACAAATATATATATATTAGGAAAAAGTTTAAACTTAAATTAATGGTATTTATGCCAATAAAATAAATACAATCTTTGAATCTAATAGTGGGAGTGCTTTTCTGCGCATCGACCCTATCTCTCTTCCGTCTCTACACGAAAGCGGCATCTTTGCGTCTATTTAAAGAAGCACATCTCATGACATCTGACCAACCCTTCATAAAAAATTAATTGCTGGTAATCATATTTACCAAAATCATACATAATTGTATGAGTACTAGCTGCAACAGACCTAAGAAAATCTCCATAGTTGGGGAAATCTTTTCTGGTCTACCTAGTAGGTACATTCTGTCTCAATTCAAGTTTGGATCCTTTAACTCTCTGTACATTCTAAATGCAGTGTTTTCTGTCTTCTCTGAACTGTGTAGCTTCCTTTACGTAGCTCATTTCATTCTTCTGTTTGTACATGTAACATACACGACACAAGCTCTTTGTGTGCAAATACCAGGTTGTACATTTATTTTGTAAAGGCATATGTGGCTACTTTTGCTTTCTGATGTGTTTAAATATTCATGATTTAATATAATGTATTCAATATATATAAATATGATTCTATTCTAAATGTCTGTTTATATACTGTGTGTCTACGTGTGTTGACACAAATCTGTATGTGTCTGCATTATGTTTCTTCTTCTATGTGGCTGTATGTTTGTGCTTTTGTGTTTGTGTGTATAATCTCATGTGGATATAAGAACTATGCTTCTGCATTGAGCCTCATTTTATGGCATGGGCGTGTACCTGTCTGTGTCTACTGCTATTTTATTCTGCTATACTACATTCCTAGGAAAAAACTGCTTGGTCTTTTATTTGTGTCTGCTTGATGTACAAGCTTTTACCTGTACATGTGTAGATTTGTAGTGTGTGTTTGATGTGTAGATAAAAAAGTATCTATATGGGCTCTCTTTTGAAGGATCTGTTCATATTTCATCCACCATTTCTGTTCTCTTTTCTTTAAATATTCTGCATCCAGATTCTATATATAAATAAAATAATTGAAATATCTTCCTATTTCTATACATTTAAGAATATATTCAATATAATGCAATCAATATTTTATGTATACATAAATACTGTACAGTAATGAAAATCATTTTATAAAAATATAAATTTAACAAATCTAAAGAACTAGATATCATTTATTAATATAAGATACAAAAGTATGTCTATATGGAAGATTTAAAGATTGATTAAGGATTGTTGTATGATAAAATAAATACAATCTTTTAAACTAATAATAAATTACTTTCCTTACGCATCTATTATCGCCTTCCTGTTTATGCACGGAAAACAATCTTTGCGTGTTAAAGAAAAACCATCTCACAGTTGTTGAACAAACCTTCTTAAAATGATGTGGTGATATAATCATCTCACTATTACCATTATCATTCACTGGTTTCATTTCAAATCTTCTGTGTGTACATTCTATATGTTTGATGTGTGATTCTCATTTCTTTAACCTATTTGAATATTTCTATTTTCTTTATTGGATCTCATTAGAATTGCCTTGAGCTCAAAGTCTATATCTCTCAACTTTGATGATACATTTCTGTATATACTAGCTCTACCATTTTTCATGTATTACAAATATTTATATAAATTCTATTCTTCTGTTGGTTTCTTCTCTCATCAAATATATGTATATATTCCATATATAAAAACAAAAAAAATATTCATTTTGTGTGCTCCTTTAAATACATATAAAGCAATATACATGCTCTTCCAGCACAACATGTGTGTCTCTACCTAAACTGTTTGTTTTCTACTACTACACAAATATTTAAAAAATATATATTTATTATATATCAATTAAATATATATATGTGGAAAAAAGGTTAAACCAAGACTAATGGTATTTATTACCCAATAAAATAAAATACAATGTACAGATCTCAATAATAGATTACTTTCTGCCATCTAAAACTATATACTTCATTTCAAACTTAAATGCACATGTTAAAGAAAAACATCACAATTATCTGACCAACCTTACTAAAAAATTAATTGCGGTAAATACCAATACTACATCATATAATTAATATGGCCTTCATTATAACAGACCACTAAGAAAATCTCCACTAGTTGAGGGAAATATTATAAAATATAAAGAACGAATTTCGCCAGTTATTTAATTCGTAATGCAAACAACGATGCTTCAGTTGACATAACCTATTTGAATTTTCTCCACCATGGAAATATTACTATTTTTTGTTTCATTTATTTTATATATCTCGGATGAAGACAAGGGTAAAAAAAAAGTTTAATAGCTCAAATCCAAGACTCCAAGATTTTGAAGGATCATAAATAGTCACGTTTGAAAGATTTCTTGAAAAAACATCCTATTTTAAATTTTCATACTAGATTATGAAGATTATCATTTGCCAAATAATGACCAAAAAATACATAAAAGGTTATATTACTAATACCAAACTAAAATGGGAATGCACTTATAAATTATTTACTAACTTTATATATAAATAAAAAAATAACTAATTAATGTCAAATGAAATATAGGAAACTATAATTGATGGGCTAGAAATAGAAAATATTTTTTATTGTATAGGGCGGTGCTGCTGG